>JAJPUD010002318.1:0-147516 GCA_023553655.1 Myrmecobius fasciatus
AGGGCACAAACCCGGCATGTGAGGTCTCCGCTGCTGGCTGCATGTAGAGCCAAATGCCGCTTGTAGCCAAGCTTGGTGTTGTACTTCTTTCCACACTCGTCGCACCCAAAGGCCATTTTGTTGGGATCATGAGTCTGGAGATGATTCTTTAGGTGGTCTTTCCGGTGGAATGTCTTCTCACAGTGAACACACTGATGGGATTTCTGTGGTGAATGGGTGGCCATGTGCCTAGGATAAAAAAAAAAATAAATGGACAAGAATTTCAGAGGCTTCTGAGCTAAGGAAGATGCTATTGCTTCAGGAGAGGACCATGCAGTCTCTGAAGGCAGAGCAAATTTAAATTCATGTCTATAAGGTATCTATTATAGGAGAATACATTTTAGAAGTGTACGTAAAAAATGAGTTTTGCATGGGTCTAGGATTGGTGATGTTATACAAGTAAATACAAAATGTCATCATAAGAAGTTTCCAAATCTAATTTATTTGTGTATTCCATAGGCAAGTGTATATTAGAACTGTGAAATGCTAATTTGGAAATTTCTGGTTTATAAATGTAATTCAATTTGATCTCTACACAGCACTGCTAATCCAAAGATACCTAAATGTCTTCTGTATAACAGTATCCCAGTTGGATGGTAATATCATTATTCCCTCAATATAGAGAAAGATCTTTAAAACTATTAGAAATGAACTTTCTAGAGATCTCTTATTTATTGTTTTCTGTCTTCCTAGGAATCTTAAACAAAAAACAAAAGGAAAGCTACTCTTAGAGTTTCCAGTTTTACTTTGAGTTTTACAAATTCACCAATAAGGCTTTTAGCCTTTTCCTTTAATATCAATATCTCATTCTTTTCCAGTCCAAAATGTTCTTCTTTGGCCTCTGCTCCAATATTTTGTTCTCTTTTATTAAAATAAATTTAAATTCCTTAAGGGCAGGAACTTTCTAGTTTGTTCGGGGAAATTTGTATAAACTGATAAAGACTGACATAAAATTATTTTATAAGAAATAAAATTGCTATTACACCCTGATCCTGATCCTATAGGACCCATTGATATTGGTCTGAACGCAGCAATGAAAGTCTGTCTTAAAGATTTCTCAGGAACTACACTGAAAATGATCAGGGAAAGATTTCTGACAAACTGACAGAGAGATTATATATAAACTCTGCTTGCTGCTTTACCTGAAAATAAATGAAAATGTGCCTTTCCAAGGAAAAAAAAGCCAGAAGAAAAATTGAAGAAATGAGTAAGCAAACTGAAATCCTAGAAAATAAAATGGAATGACCATAAGAATCTGGAAAGCAATTGGAGGGTCTAATTAAAAAAAAAAAGAGAAGAGACAACTTTAGTTGTAAACCTGGAGTTCTTAATGAAACACTTAAAAAGTAAATCAGTGGCTTAGAACTAAAACTGGAAAACCTCATTAAAATACTAGACACTCAAAATGGTGGATATGTAATAAAAAAAACTTCAAAGATATAAAAATTATTCAAGCCAAGTAAAAAAAAACAACAAAAGTGGAAGATGTCCAAAATCAAAAACCGTTCTTGAAAAACAGAAATTAAAATTCATTGGCTTCACCAAAAAAAAAAAAGATAAAACAAAGAAAATCAATCCCATTTTAGAGGGGGGAATAGAAAATTGCTTGGAAGCATTAGAACCAAAGGGGAAAGTGCAGTGTGAAAGATTCCAAAGCTAACAATTTATTGGATTGGAATCTTAAGTTTTATTCAAACAGATATGTGGCTGCCATACTCTAGATCTCCAAAATCAAAGAGAAAGAATTACAATCATACAGGAAGAGACAGATAATACAGAAACTTCACTTAGAATCATCCAGGACCACTCAATATTAATGAAAAGGAAAGGAAAGGTTAGAATGTAATATGCCAAAAATTAATGGAAAATGGTTAGCACCAAAGAATAAGAATGTACAAACTTGAAAATAATTTTATAGGAAAAAAAGTGAATCTTGGTCAAAATTCTTGGCAATAATTCTTTTGAGAAAATATCAAAATTGGACAGTTTTTGAAATGCAAATATAGAGAACAAATTTAAGAAAGGTAAGCAAATATGAACTCCTCCAAAGGGCTAATTAATCATCCTGTACTCACATTTTGAAAAGAAGAATTAAAAAAAAAAAACCTAGAGATTCTTGGGATGTTTTACTAAGTGAAGGTCACTGAGGAAATGAAGAGAAATAAGCTTTGAGTTTAGTATTCAAAAAGTATACTAGAAAAAGGCCAAAAGGAGATGGAAAGGGGGAGAAGAAGGAAGCAAAATAGAAAGAAACACAATTCTTGGGAGGGGGGACCAAAGGTAAAAATGCTTCAAGTACAGAGGTGGGAATGATGGTAAGAAAGCATTATCAGGGACAGGCAAAGAAGAAAAATTTAAATAAAAGCCAAAAGATTATAGTCATTGTGGGCTGAATTAGGATAGGCAAGGGAAGAAAGGCTATCTGAGTTAGGGGAGGGATTAAAGAAGGGATTGGTTCAAAGAAAACAATTACTATGGAGAGCCAGTTTTTAAGAGAAAGTACAAAAACCCATTTGGGGGAGGGGAAGGGGAAGAGGAAAGGAAAGAGCAAAGACAGAATCAGATATACTGAAACAAGCCAAAAAAAAAAAAAAAAAAAAAAAAAAACTAAAGGTCCTAAAATGTATTTTCTCCCCCACACCACCACTACTTCCTGCTTAAAACAAAACAAAACAAAAAGAAAAAAGAAAAAGAATCAGTGTTTTATAGAAAAAGCAACTTAATATGTGAAAGAGATGAGCTTTCCCATAAAATGAACAAGGGTGACAACAATGAATTTAAAAACAAAACTGTACCAGTATTTATACACAAAGAGAGATGTTTATGAAAAAAATACTTAAAACAAAAGGATATAGTGTTAAAAGAAAGATTAGAGTATATTTTATCTCGGATGAATATAAAAAAAGCAGGAATAGACAAAATATCAAGCAAGGCAATATAAAAATATGCAATCAAGAGGAGAAAAACAGGTCAATTATATTTTGTTTAAAGGCAACATAGATAATAAAACAAAAACAAGTCATGTAAATCCCAGAAGACAGTAAGAAATCATAGGGCTTTCTGATTAACATAGTGGAAGAGGAGGTGTGAGTGAATGCTTCTTCCTATACCTATCAAAAAACAACAAAGAAAAATTTAACATCTGAGGTCAATATGAAAAAAAAAGTGTAGCATTCCACTAAAAAGGCTATTTTGACCTTAAACTTCATTTAGGGAGGTATGGTGATTAGCAGATGGAAGTGACAGCCTCACCATACTGTTCTGGCCAGATTACATTTACAGTACTATTCAGTGCTTGTCTATATATTTAAAAGAACATTGGTAAGTTGAATAACATATGTAGGAAGATAACCAAGAAAATCATTCCTTGTGAAAATCCTAAGAAGGTACTAGATAATTTTAGCCCAGAACAGAGAAGATTTAGGACTCACTTTAGGTATCTGAAGTGCTGTCATATGGGAGAGAGTTTGGATTTGTTATACTAGACCTATAAGAGGAAAAGGAACACTGGGTAGAAATGGCAAAGAGGCAAATTAAATTTAATTTAAAAAATTCTAACAGTTAATTCGCCCTCACTAGATCATCACTTTTCATTTGTGTTATAAAAGGGATTCTTTGCATGTGTATGGATTAGACTGGATGGCCAATTCTGTGGGGGAAAAAAAACAGCTAAAAAAAGACTCCCCCCAAAATAAAAATCAGTGAAAATACAAATTTTGCAAAGTGCTAACAATTAAAAAAATACTTTATACAATGAAGCCAGCTAATTCATCAACAACAGAAATAGGGAATAAAACGATTTAAGATTTCCCAAAAGATATTCTAAAATGACAAAAAGATACAATCAAAGAAATTAAACAAAAATTAAAACTAGTAAGAAAATGATAACAATTATGAGTCTGAAAAAATTGTAACATATAAGAAATTCTAACAAGGACATCCTATCCTCCCACCACCAGAAAAGCTATTCCAGGGTCAATGACCAATGTGGAAAATAAAATAGCAAATTGAAAGAGTAGAATAAAAAATCTTAGAAGGTTAACATATATATGACAAAGACCAAACCAGTACACATACTATTACTATCCATAATAACTAACATTTATGTACTAGGCACTGTACTAAGTGCTTTACAATTGTTATCTCATTTGGTATCAGAATAATCCTAGAAGTAGGTGCTGCTATATATCCATTTTATTGATGAGGAAATTGAGGTAAACAAGTTAAGTGCCATGCCCAGGGTTATAGTTAGCAAGGTTTGAGGCAGAATTTGAACTTGGGTCTTTCTTCCAGGTCCAAGGTCCTATCTAATACATCACCTAGTTGCACCTATACTGCCAAAAAGTAAAACATTATTAATTCATTCTCCCTTTGAATAAAGTTTAAAGTTTCCTTTGACATTTCATTTTGCAGTCATCCTGACCTCTTTTAATCTATCTAGTCCAAAACCTCTTAAATTGTGGATATGAGGTCCCATGACTGAATGTGGGAGTTGTGAAATTATGATTTATTATTAGTAAATGTTTGATTTATATATCTATTTACTTAGGGTTACATAAAAATTTCTCAGGCAAAAAGGGATATCAAGTAGAAAAAGTTTAAGAAGCCCTCTAACATTAGTGAAGGTCAAGGGCTAGCAGCCCAAGATTAGGATTTTGGTCAGGGCTCAGTAATTATGGCATAGTTTTCTGACTTTTTTTTTCTTTATTCATATTTCTTCATACATCTACATTTTGGTCACCAAATATTGTCTTTTTAAAATTTTTATTTATTTATTTTGCTGAGGCAATTGGGATTAAGTGACTTGCCCAAGATCACACAGCCAGGCAGTGTTTAGTGTCGGAGTTCAAATTTGAACTCAAGTCCTCCTGAATTCAGGGCTGGTGCTCTATCCACTGAGCCACCTAGCTGTCAAAGAGCCAGGGTCTTATGTTATTTCAAAGCTCAAAGAGTTTGCCTGTTCTGCTCCAATAGGAATAGTGGTACCAATTCAATGATAGAACTATGGGCACAGGTGTAAAATCCTCTGCTTTCCTGGTATAGAACACATCAGCAAAGACCTGGAACTAAAGGGGGAAACAGCTCGAAAGTGTTCACAGGTGTTAAGGCATAGTAGCTATTTGTAGGATTCACTGCTTTCTCTACTTTCATTTTTTTCTCAACCCTTTGCAATTTAATTTCCAAATTCATCACTCAATGAATCTCTCCAGAGTTTTCTTGCTTCTTTACCAAATCTGATGGTCTTTTCTCAATCCTTATCTTTTAAAAAAAATTTTTTTCTATAGAATTTGATACTATTGACCATTCTTTCTATGATATTCTCTCCTCTCTAGATTTTCATGACAGTCCTCACTTTTGGTCCTCTAATTTTTAGTTGTTTGAGCACTCCACTTTCTTTTGATCGATTATAATCCATATTATACATACTAATTGTGGATATCCACAAAGATCTTCCTGGGTTCTCTAATCTTTTGCCTAAAAGACTATTTCTTCAGAGTATTAACATAAGGTAAGGACTCATATGGTGGCCAGAAGAAGCTGCAAAGATCTTTCTTAAAAACTTTGGAACTGATTGCATGGAAGATACTCATGAGCATCCAGCAAGCCATACCCTCAAAATAGAAGGTGCTGTGCTCTATAAGCAAAGTAGAATCTAAGTAACTCAAAAGAAACATGAGATGCACAAATTTTAAGAATCAACCTCAGATGTTCACATGGACTATTTGTGTCTGACCTGTGGTCGAGCATTCCAAGTTCAAACTGGTCTGATCAGTCATAGTCAAACACACACTGTAACTTAATATAGTCATATCCTTTTGGTTCTCTTTAAGAATGAAGGAAAACAACCAACTCTTTTTACTCTACATTCACAAAAAGCTTAAGTTTAGTTATCACTTTCGTTCAGAGGAGTTTCAGATCTTCAGTCCTAGTCAATCTCCTGACCTACAGTCATGTGTCACAAACTGGTTCTTGCACATCTTGAACTGGATGTTCTATAGGCACCTCACTCAATACTTCCAAAACAGAACTTAACCTGCTTTTCCCCTCCCCAAACTCCTTCCTTTTCCCAACTTTTCTATTCCTGTCTAGGTTACCACTTCCCAATCAACCAAGCTCCCAACTTCAGAGATATCCTCAGCTCTCTCTTGCACTTGTTATGTATAATTTTCAATTTTCTTTGGTGGTTCTTTCCATTTGAATTGTAGTCATTATATTTATTGTTTTCTTGGCTCTGCTTACTTCACTCTGCATCAGTTCATGTAGATCTTCTCAGGCTTCTCCTTCATAATTTCTTATAGCATAGTAATAACCCATTACATTCATGTGTCTTGACCTTTTAAAAATTGTTTTATTGGTGCTGAGTTGTTGTTTTTAACATTGCTAGCACTTTTTAAAAGTATACTAGGATACTTTAAAACATACTGAAAGAACTTAATATGATTTCTTTCCCCTTTTCATTTCCTTAGTATAGCAACATCTTCAGTACTCTCCCTATTTTAAAGACCCCATTATACTCTTTGACATCTCTCTCTTCCTTATTCTTGTTACCATCACATCCCCTCTAGCACATTAATGAGTCCCAAGTCTAGGCACCTTTTTCTTGATGAAAGAGAGGATTGGATTTACTCATTGTATGATCCTAGACAAGTCAATTAACCCCAACTGCTTCACAAAAAAGGAAGAAAAAGGAAAAGAGATGATTGGTAGAGTGATCCACAGCATCATAATCCACCCCTTATGATCTCACACCTGGATCACTCTACTAATTACTTATTTGTTCCTATATCTGCCACTTCAATCTATCTTGTATCCAACAGTTAAGAATTCATTTTTTTCAAGTATCATTTTTATTTTATCATGTCACACACCTTGAAGTGCTTCTATGACTCCCAATGATCTCTCTCATCAAATTAAAATTCTTAACCACAGATTTCAAGTCTCAAATTCTCCTCTTCCCCTCCCCACAACTTGCCACAAACTCTTCAGGTTCTGGTTTGTTTGCTACACTACAGACTATACTCTCTTCTCTTGTTGGACAAATCTATTTATCATCTCTCCTCCTACTTTTAAACCATTAAATGCATCTTATATTACAGTGGAGACAAGGAAGGAGGTGGAGTGACATTCCATCCTTTTGAAAGTCTATAACTATATTGTCACTGGTTAGTCCAGAATTTAGGGCATGGGACACAAAAGAAATTTGGGTAGTTGGGGGAGGAAAGAACAGTTCTTGTTTAAACTGTCCAGCTTCCTTTTTTTTTTTTTTTTTTGCTCTACTTAAAGTACTATATTGAACAGACTTCTCATTTTTCTCCACCAAACCACATCCCTCTCCTCTTTCTAAATTCTGCTTAAGACACCTTCTCTATTGTCTTACGCATATTCTAGCAACATATCTCCACTCTCTTTCTCAAATATCTAACATTTATATATATCTTAGAAATGCAGTTGTCCACATATTTTTCTCACATGAATTAAAATTTATCCAAAGTTTTATTGTCCATATTTGCATCTTAACTATGGTCAATACTATTTTCAAGTAATATTAAGCTTTTAACTAGGTTTTTTGATATATCCATTTACCATTCTATTTCCCCTAACCTTTTCTGAATAAGAAATTCTAACTGCTAGTTAAGGGGCTTTTATACAGCATGGGGTTCTGAGTGGACATTTTAAAGTATTTACTATTGAAATGTAAGCAAAAAATACATTCTAATATAAAGTATTTATGTGTATACTGCTATTTTAAAACAACCTTATGTTCTCCTCTATATGCATAGGGAATCAAAAAAACATTTCATGAACAATAAAGGATTATGAATGTAGTCCTGTTTTTCAGGCTCAAGAATTCTCTGAATATATAGCATTGCCTGTTACGAAGACAAACTCTGGGAAGCTCTGGGTATAGAGAATGAGGTTTGTGAAGAAGGCAGAAGATTGAATGGGAAAGGTGCAAAATTTGAAAGGGACAGGCACACTCTGCACCTTGAAGGACATGTGAGAGTACTCAGTGCTTGCTTCGAAAAGGCTCTAAGAACCACCATTTGGGTAGGTATGATGTGGACATTGTGCTGTGAATTGAATTAGATTTGAGTGAGATAGGCCCTTCAGACATGTTGTCCCTTTGCTACCATAAGAGAAGGTACCTACTAAAGGAGCACTCAGCTACATGACACAGTGGATTGTATGCTGGGCCTCATTTCAAATCCTACCTCAGATATTTACTAGCTTAGTGATCCTGGGCAAGTCACTTAAACTGTTTTCCTCAATTTCCCCAAATGTAAAATGGAGATTATAATAGGGCTGACTTCCTAGGGCTGTGGTGAGGATCAAATGAGATAATATTTGTAAATTACTTAGCCCAGTGCCTAATGCACTTTAAACACCTAATAGATGTTTCTTCTCTTCCCTTCCTTTTCTCCTTTCCCCTTCTCTTTTTTCTTCTTCTTCCCTTTCTCCTTCTTCCCCTTCCCCTTCCCTTCCCTTCCTTTTCCCTTTCCTTCCCTTTTCTTTCCTTTCCTTTTTCTTTCCCTTTCCCTTCTCCTTTCCTTCCCCTTCTTTTCTTGTTCCCTTCTCCTTTTCCTTTCTCCTTCCCTTTCCTGTTTCCCTTTCCTTCCCCTCCCTTCCTCTTCCTTCTTTTTCCCTCCCTTCCTTTCCCTTTTCCAGTATCTAAACAGAAAGGCTCTTGCTGCTCTCTATAGGAAGAAATTCACTTACCCTTGTTGTCTATGCTGATCAGTTTCTTCCCTCCTCCCCCACCTGCCCCTCCTTTTCTGTTCTAATTTGTTCTCCCTATTACATAAAACTAATTTAGCATGCAAGATTGGGAATGTGATTCTTTAGAGAGCATTCAGGAGGAAGAGAGCTAGAGTGGGACTGGAACATATAGAGTTCTGTTCAAAGAGGAAGCCAGAATCAGGTGGAGGCACAGTAATCCAACAACAGAACACACACACACACACACACACACACACACACACACACACACACACACACACTTTACATGAAACTGGCTGTGACCAATTTCTAAAGAGACCCAAAGTTAACAGCAGGAGAATTAAAGATTAGAGAAAGACTTTAACCTGAATCTGAATTATCCTTAAATCACTGCAGAGGAAGGGGGAGATAGGGGAAAAGGAGAAAGAGGAGAAAAATATTTTAGCAAGCATTCTAGCCAAGGACAAAAAAAAAAGAGGATAGAGGAGAGAGATTATATTATGTGGGCTTTCCTGGATATTCTATCCTTGGCAGTGAACCCAGTGCTGCGTATATAAGGTAGCCAACCTACTTGTAGGCAGTTTTAAATGCTAATTAACTTTCCTTGAGATCTGCTAGTTAGAAACTTCTACCAGTCTTCTATTGCCTTCTTAACATTGACTGTAGGATTATAAGGCCAGGTTCAAATCTCATCTCTAACATTTACTGCCTCAGTAAATTTGGACAAGCCACTTAAGCTACATAGGATTTAAATTCCCTCATCTGTAAAAGAGACAATAGGTTGTTGTGAAGACCAAATGAGATAAGAGACTTTTTCTTGCAGAACTTAAAATTATATTTAAAATGTAAATTGTTATTATTATTCTTAGCTTCAAAATCCAGATAATCCAATTTCATCTATTGCAAGTTCTGAATTAAATTAAGCATAGCTTGATTATTTCAAGAACAATAACAAATGCTTGGAGAAATGATACTATGCGCTATGAAAATTGGGGAGATTACATGTGTTTAATATCTGTGTACTACTGTATTATATAATACAAATTATGTCATTCATGATAGTATTGAGAGATTATCATATTTAATCAGTGCCTACTGTGTGCCAAAAGGGGCAGTTAAGTGGCATAGTGAATAGAGCACTGGACCTGGAATATTGGTCATCTTGAATTCAAATGTGGTCTCAGACACTTGCTAGTTGTATGACACTGGGCTAGCCACTTAACTGTCATTTCAGTTGCCTCATTTGTAAAATGATCTAGAGAAGGCAAAGGCAAAATATTCCAGTATCTTTGCCAAGAAAACCCCCAAAGGGGTCACAAACAGTCAGATACGACTGAACACATCTGGACAGCAAACTGTGTGCCAGATACTGTGCCAAGTGCTGTTGATAACAAAGAAAGGTAAAAGACAATCCTTTACTCTTGAGAGCAAGAAGACTGAAAAGGTAGAAGGGAGTCAGGTTCTGAAGTGCTTTGAATGTCAAAGGATTTCATATTTGATCCAGGAGGTGACAGGGAGCCACTGGAGTTAACTGAACAGAAGTAGGAACAGAAGTAAAATTGTCTGATTTGTGCTTAAGGAGATGGACTGGAATGGGGAGATAACCAAAAAGGTATTGCAATAGTTCAAGTGTGAGATAGTGATAGCCTGCACCAAGTGGCTGGCAGCATCAAAGTCGAGAAGGTGGCATATATGAGAAATATTACAAAAAATAAAATCGTGCTGGGTCTGGAGAAGGTGAAATAGGGCAAGACATCATAGACGGCACTCTAAGTAGTCAGTCTGGGTAATTGGGAGGATGGTAATCACATGGACAATAACAGGGAAGTTCAAAAGTATAGAGGGGTTGGGTTCAATTTTGGACCTGTTAAGATATACCATTAGCTAACATTACTTTTATTGTGTATTACTTCTATTGTCCCCAGTGATGTAAAAGGCAGAAATAATATATCACACATTTGTACTCTCCATAGTCCTATATACTATATTTATAAATAAATACTTGCTAATTGGCTTTATATTAGATGTGTGCCCCTCAAAAATTATTTTGTATTCATTTTTTATTATTTCCCCCTGAATAGAATATAAACTCCTTGAGGGAAAGGGCTGTTTCACCTTTGTCTTTGTATGCACAGCATCTAGCAAAGAACCTAGTAATAATAAATCCTTGATGAACTGAACTGGATTGTAATGAAGTAGCAGCACTTTCTGTAGGAGAAAAAACTAGAAATGAAGTAGGATTCAAGTAGATAATGGCTGAAGAAGCTATACTATGTCAATATAATAGAATATTGTAACACTATAAGAAATAACAAATACAAGGAATTTGAGAACCATGAAAAGATATATTAACTGATGCTAAATAAAAAATGTAAAACCAACAGATCAACAGAAACAATAACTACATTAATCAACGTTAAAAGACATCAGAATTCAATGCCCTACATGATTTTGCATGTATAAAAGATATCATATTGCTTACCTTCTCAATGGGTAGGGAAGGGAGTGGAAGGAAAAAGACAATGTTTTTTAAGAATGTTAAAAATAATTTTTTAAAAAGACATTTGAATTTAGAATAAATTCATGGCAAATCTTGGTTTCAATAGCATACGTCCCTTTGTAGAGAAATGATAAATAAATTCCATGTGTTGAATGTGTGGCACACACTGTGAGATGTGGACATTGGATGTCAGATTATTTTACTTTATCGTTTTCCTTTTTTATAAAGAAGGGTTCCACATCAGGGAGAGGAGAAAATATTAGAAAGTGATAGCAGCTTGAAACCAAAAAAACAGCAATGACATAAGTTTGAAAATGATTATAAAGAGCAATGTCCCTTATGAAGTTTATCTTCTAAGGTAGCATGACAGCACACATTTATGATATACAGTACACACCAAAATATGTGAATTAATCATTAGTGGTGTAGTTACAATCTGAAGGTCTCACCAAAATAACCACTACATACAAAATGTACTAAGCTTATCTTCTAATATGGCAGGAAAGGAAGCTAAAATGAAAGTATGTTCTCATTGCCTTTTGGGATTGCCTTTTCCAAAAAGGCAGTCCCTTTCCCTGTATACTGACATATGCCAATACATCAGAGATGCTTTGCCAGTGATTACATTAAATTAAAAAGGTTTTGTACAAATAAAACCAATTCAACCTAGGTTAAAAAGAAAGCAGAAATATGGAGAAAATTTGGTCAGCCAATGTTTCTGACAAATGCCTCATTTCTAAAATATACACAAACTAAGTCAAATTTATAAGAATATAACTAATTTCACAATTGATAAATGGTCAAAGGCAGTTTTCAAATGAAGAAATTAAAACAAGCTACATAGTCATGAAAAAAATCCTCTAAATCACTATTGATTAGAGAAATGCAAATTAAAACAACTCTGAGGTATTACCTTACATTAATCAAATTGACTAATATAATAGAAAAGGAAAATAATAAATGTTAGAGGAGATATGGGAAAATTGGAACACTAACACATTGTTGGTGGAGTTGCAAATTAAATCATTCTGGAGAACAATTTGTAAGTATACTCAAAGGGCTATCAAACTATGCATACCTTTTGATCCAGCAATGCTACTACTAGGTCTCTATCCCAAAGAGATCATAAAAAAGGGAAAAAACCCACATGAACAAAAATATTTATAGCAGTTCTTTTTGTGGTGGCAGTGAATTAGAAATTGAAGGGATATCTATCAATTGGAGAATAGCTGGATAAATGGTGGTACAAGAATATACAGAATACTATTGTACTATAAGAAATGATGATCAAGCAGATTTCTGAAAAACTTGTAAAGACTTACATGAACTTAACTGAGTGAAGTGAACAGAATCAGGAGAACACTGTACACAATAATAGCAACACTGAGTGATTGATTATCAATTATGATAGATTTGGGTCTTCTCAATAATATAAGGAGCCAAAAGACTCATAATAGAAAATGCTATCCATACCCACAGAAAGGACTAAGGAGTTTGAATGCAGATTAAAATATACTGTTTTCACTTTTTTTGTTGTTTTTTTTCTTTCTGTTCTGATTCTTCTTTTTACAACATGACTAATATGGGAATATATTTAACATGATTGAACATATATAATCTAAACCAGATTCCTTGCTGTCTTGGAGAGGGGGGAGAAAAACAGGAAGGAAGAAAAATTTGGAACTCAAAAATCTTACAAAAATGAATGTTGAAAATTATCTTTATATGTAATTGGAAAATAAAATAAAATACTATTAAGTACAAAAAAGAAAAAAAAGGAAGAAAACTCCTGCACCAATGTCATTCACTTAAATTTAATTTAGCATTGCTGCTACCTTCCCCCCAATCCTGCCCCAGCCAGATGTCTTACCTGATGAGCTTATATTTGGAAATGAACCCTTTTGCACAGCCTTGCTGCAAGCACTTGTAAGGACGTTCCCCTGTGTGGGAGTAAGTGTGGATAGTGAATTTTTCCAGGGTAAGGAGTATCTTCCCACATAATTGGCAAGGATAAGTTGCCATGGACTTTGCTTCTCACCCCTTCGTCTTCAGTCTGGCTGCTGGGTTGTTGTCCCATTTAGGCACAAGTGGAAGAACAGTACTGTATACACTAGCTAAAGTGCAGGAGTTACACAAGCTTGAGGCCAAAAGAGATGGCACCAAGGTTCTAGGCAAACAATTTTTGCCTAGGTTTGTACCTCTGTTTCTTTTGCTTTGCTTTTTTAGTCTTCCAAGTCCCAGCTTCTTAGGCAATCTCTAGCTGGGAACTGATAATCTGTGTTTACTGAGGCACAGGTGAGATTCCCATAGTGTGAAATTGCCAAACCCATCACTACAGTTGGAGCATTTCCACGTCACCAGATTTTATCTGTAGAGAAAAGAAGAATAGTTCCTTTACATTTGCTATTTCAAAAAAAAATTCTCCATCAGTTATGATCAAATACCTAGAAAGAGAAGTGAAACTCTATGGGCTATAAAAACACTTTCCAAAATTCTTCCATCAGAGGGTCATGCCACAGTCTGATTTTCACCAAAAATGCCACAAGCAGATTTCCCAGGGTCAAAAAGGTGGCTGAGACAAAAAGCTCAGATTCTTTTTTAAAAATTATAATTTTTCCCATAAATATGGTCCTGTACACAAAGAACTTTGCTTTCAGTTCAGCATTCAGCTCAGTAGTCTGGATTAAAGAGAGAAAAGAGGCAACAACAACAACAACAACAACAAAAAACCCAAACCCATGCACTGTACATGAATTGCTCATTCATATACAAAATCAGCCCTCCTTATTCAAAAACTGGGATGTCCTCCTCCTCATATTGTGATTGCTATATAAACTGTTTAGCACACCTGTTTAAACTTCCATAAGACACTGGGATAAGAGTACATTTGTATTCACCTCATCTTATTTGGTTACATGATTACTGGGCAGTAAGACTGGTGAAAGCAATATTTTATCCAAGTATAACTATTTTTACATATTGGATTGCAATGAATTGGCAATTTGTGAAGATGAATATTATTAGAATAAAAACAAATGACATTCATATTGGCTAAGGCTGATTATGGGCTTGTAGGTGCCATCCTCATAAGGACAATTTACAATTGTATTATTGGAATTTATGTAAGAGCATTAGTGTTTGCAAAATACATATGTGATCTCATTTGAACCTAGATAGAACGAGGTTCTATTGTTAATTGTTTTACAGAAAGCAAACCGAGGCTGAAAGATGTTAGGGGACACCTTTCACTCAAGTAGGAAATATCCATAGTGAAATCTGAACCCAAGTTTTCCTTACTCTAAGCAAGACTGGCAATCTCTCTCCACTCCTGTCCATTAGGCAACAGGCATACAACCTCCAAGTTAATCTTGAAGGTTTATTTTATTTTATTTTTATTAATACTTTTTATTTGCAAAACATATGTATGGGTAATTCCTAAACATTAATCCTTACAAAGCTTTCTGTTACAAATTTTCCCCCCTATTCTCCACCCCTCCCCTAGATGGCAGGATATCCACTACATGATAATTATGTTAGAATACTTAAGAAATCGAATAAATGTAGAAGGTTTAGTTTAATACCTCAGTCTTTCCTCCTTCCTCAACTCCTGCTTTCATATTAGGGGCCTTCAACATACAAAGTGATTTTCCCTCAATTTATTCCTTACAGATCCTCAATTTATTCATTTCACAGGATTTGTTCCTCACTCAACCACAGCTATACACAAAGATGATCGTGATCTTATCATCTGCAAATACACTATCTCCATGTTCATGAACTCTGAAATTTATTTATCTGAGCACAATATACTATCATTCTATTCTCTCCCTCTCAACATCAAACCATGGTTTTAATTTACACTCTAACTGCTTTTTCATACATCTCAAATTAGATGTCTAATAGATATTTTAAATTAAACATGTCCAAAACTAAGCTCATTATCTTTCACCCTAAACCCTCCTCTCCCACTACCTTCCCTATTACTATAGAGGGATCACTATCCTCCCAGCCCCTTAGGCTCTTTAGCTAGAAGTCATCCTCAACTCCTGACCATTGATATCCAATCTGTTGCTATAGTCTGTCAATTTCATCTACGCAATATTTCTTCTCTATCCCTCCTCTATTCTGGAATTCTGGCACACAGAGTTTAATAAATGTTTATTGACTGACAGCCCTAATAACATGTCACTTCCCATTCAAAAAAATTCATTAGTTCATCATTGTCTTATAGCCTCCTTAGATTGCCTAATATGAAACATCTACATAGATATCATAGATCCAGTTAACTGTTGCAAATATATTTTCCCACTTCTTCCCTACACAAATTTTTTAGTCTAGTCATACTCATCTGCTCACTGTCCTACAAAATATATATATAGAGTCACAGAATTGTAGAGCCAGAAGGGACATGCAAGATGACCTTGTTCAACCCCACCACAATTTGTAGCTGAACCAAGACCTGTTACAGGTCTGCCAAATTTTATTCTAGGGCTCTTTCACCTTTGGTGGCTCATTCTGGTCTCATAGCTTTGCTTACAATATTCCCTTTGCCTAGAATGCCTTTATTCCTTTATTTATTTGAATCCTACCTACTCCTTTAAGAGCTGTTTTATACTCTTTTTCATTATCCTTCTTTCTTTTCTTTCTTTCAGTCTTCTTGACTTGACTAATATTAAAATGGAAAAATGACTAATATGGAAACATTTTACATGATTAAATATATATAAGCTATATTAGGTTGTTTACCATCTCAGGGAGAAGGGAAGGAGTGATAAAATTTGTAACTCAAAAAATTATTTTTAAATATTAAAGATTGTTTTAACATGTAACTAGAAGAAAATAAAATATTATTTTAAAAAATTTTATTCCCCCCCCCAAAAAAGAGGCCTGTCTTAAGTTCTATCTTCATAAAAGTTTCTCCTCATCATCACAGATTACTGTGATTCCTCTTTTTTTGGAACAGAAAAGTACAACCTTAAAGTGCTAAATAAATGTAAATTATTAGCAATAGTAGAATATGAATGAGATTCATAATCTGTGTTGCTTAGCTGACACCTACTTGCAGGTGGCGTATTGTCAGTTATATTTTTCTATAAAAAACTTCATCTCTATAGCTGTATTGTAAACTCCTTAAGGTCAAGGAATGTATTTTGTACATAATGCTCCAAAGGCATCCTGATACACTGGATCGAGAATTGGTCTACAAATTAGAAAAATCTGGATTCAAATCCCATCCCTGACACATACTAGGTATGTGTGACCCTAGGAAAGGAGTTAAACCTATAAGTGTTACCATGGAAATCTCTAATCTTATAATTTGAAGAACAAGTATTGATCTGCATTGGTAAAAGCAGTTTCCTCATACAGAATTTCCCAGACCAATAAAACCATAGGTTCAGTACAAAAAAAAAAAAATAGCCTCTAATGCTGTAAGCTTATGCAATAAATAAATGATTGATTGTCATCTGGATAAGTGAAAACCCATGGAAAGAAGAGCAAGTTGTAATTATGACTATTCTGTGAAATACTAGAACAAAAGATGAAATTCCAACCGATTCACAAAACTGGCAACTTCACTACAAGAGGACGGTAAGAGAGCATATATCCCTGCTGGTTAATGTGATTAAAGAGAATTATTACTAGAGTGTTTTTCAAAAGGTAAGATCTGAAAAAAAAAAAAAAACCTTTGTATCAGAGAGAAAAACTTTCCTTATTCAAGGAGAAATAATGTAAATGTCTGGCAGAATTGGTGCTACTAAGTAGCAACCTTTGCTATATGGAATCCTTGAGCAATTAGTTGTTCTGGGCACCTACCCACCAGAAGTTAATCCTTTTAAATTACATTTTAACAAGCTGAATCTTTTCTTGACAGCTTGAGAGAGTCATCATTAGAATTAATCATTGTGAATTGCCTCAGTAATAGTGAAAGATGGAGTATTTTACAAGCCATTCTTCAATTGATAATAATCAAAGGATATGAACAATTTTCAGATGAAGACATTAAATCCATTTTTAGTCATATGAAAAAAGGTTCTAAATCCCTATTGATTACAGAAATACAGATAAAGACAACTCTTGAGGTATATACTCTGAGGCATGAAGTCATACTTCTCGAATTGGCTATGATGACAGGAAAAAATAATGATAACTATTGGAGGGAATATGGGAAAACTGGAGCACTAATACATTGTTGGTGGAGTTGTGAACTAATACAACCCTTCTGGAGGACAATTTGGAACTATGCCTAAAGGGCTATCAAATTGTGCACATTCTTTGATCCAGTAGTGTCTCTACTGGGTTTTTATCCCCAAAAGATCAAAAAGGAGGGAAAGGGACCCACATGTACATGTTTGTGGCAACCCTTTTGTAGTGGCTAGAAACTGGAAACTGGGTGGATGCTCATCAGTTGGAGAATGACTGAATAAATTATGGTATATGAATGTTATGGAAAATTATTATGTAAGAAACAATCAGCAGGATAATTTAAGAAAGACCAGGAAAGACTTACATGAACTGATGTTAAGTAAAGTGAATAGAACCAAGAGAACACTGTACATACCACAACAAGATTATGTAATGATCAACTGTGATCAACATGGCTCTTTTCAACTTGTGATAAGAGTCATCTGTATCTAAAGAGAGTGCTATGGAGATTGAAAGTGGATCACAATATATTATTTTCACCTTTTGGATATTATTGTTGTTTTACTTGCTTTTTATTTTCTTTCTCATTTTTTTCTTTTTGATCCGATTTTTCTTGTCCAGCATGATAAATGTGGAAATAGGTTTAGAACTGTACATATTTAACCTATCTTGAATTACTTGCTGTTTAGAGGAGTGGAGAGGTGGGGAAGAGGGAGAAAAGTTTGAAACACAAGGTTTTGCAAGGGTGAATGCTGAAAACTATCTTTGCATGTATTTTGGAAAATATAAAGCTATTAAAATAACTGCAAAAAAGACAAAGTATTTTATATAACTGAAGTCCTTCTACCTCATACCTCTCCCCATCCCAATGGCTAATATATGGAATATGATATAGGTTTCTTAATCTTTTCTGCATCATGTACACTTTTGGCAAACCAATGAAAATCTATGAAACCTTTCTCAAGAAAATGTTTTTAAGTACATTAGATGAATAACATATCACAGGATAATAAAGAAACCCAATACAATGAAATACATACATATATATCCAAATATATCCATTTTTTCAAATATATATTTTAATATGATATAATTATATTATTTAGTAATTAATGTATACATATAATATATATTTTAATTTTTAAAAGTTTTTATTTTCAAAATATAGTTTTCAACATTCACCCCTCTTAAACCTTGTGTTCCAAATTTTTTTTCCTCCTTCCCCTCTTCCCTAAATGGCAAATAATATATGTTAAATGTGCAGTTCTATATACATTTCTATAAATGTGTATAGAGAAAAATAATCAAAAAGGAAAAAAATGAGAAAAAAACAAAATGCAAGCAAATTACAAAAAAGTGAAAATACTATGTTATGATCCACCCTCAGCCCCCACAGTCCTCCTTCAGGGTGCAGATGGCTCTCTCCATCACAAAACCATTGGAATTGGCCTGAGTAATTACCTCACTGTTGAAAAGAGCCACATTCATCAAAATTACTGATCATTGTTGTTCTTATGATCTTGTTGTTCTTATATATAATTTTTTTTTTGATTCTACTCACTTTACTTAGTCTCAATTCATGTAAGTCTCTCCAGGCCTTTCTGAAATCATCCTGCTGATCATTTTTTATAGAACAATACAAATATATATATATTTAAAAAAAAACCAAGTCATGCACCTCAAATTAAGAACTTGGTATAGAGAAATGAGCATTTATTAATCTAGTAATCAACAAACCTACATTTTGGTCATAACTCTGATATTCCCTAGATACATGGCCATGGACAGGACACAAAGTCTCCTAGTCATAGTTTCCTCTTATGTAAATCTGAGATAATAATATCTACCTCACAATTAAATAATGTATTCAAAGCTTTTTGCAAACTTTAAAGTACTCTATAAATATAAGCTTTTATTATTAATAAGAGTTTCCTCACTGGCAAAATGGACAGGATATTTGCACTCCCTACCTCATAGGTTTGCTATGAGGAAAGTACACTGTAAACCAAAGTTGCTTTCACTGGTTAGAGTGCTGTACAAATATAAATTGCTATTATTACCTAGTTGATCTATCTTCAGTGTGACATACTTAACACCTTCAAGGACTTTGATAGGAAGCACAGTTATGCCCTTTCAACTTCTCTCCTACTCTAAACCCAGCTATAGTGTAAAGTTGATATATCTTCATGGGTTACAGTATTTGTACATTTCCTGCCCCTCATCATAATCTCTGTCCCCATAGATTGCAAAACTGTTCTATCTTTTCTTTCTTCATGAATGTCCCTATTGTCTACTATCAGAATGTTTACTTTTCAGTGCATTCTTATTTCTTCCCTACACTGTTCTTTCCTAGTTCTTCTGTCTTCTGTTGTTTCTTCATGGCTCTCAGTTTTTCTTTGAATGCTAGTTTTTAATTGCTAATACATCATAGTTCCTTTCTTTCTTCATAGAAAATGATGGTTATAATTAGTGGGTCATGTATTTTTTCCAGTTAATTGTTTCTCAGGAGCAATAGTCCCTCAAAACCAGTCTAAGCCACTTCCTAGCTATATGAACTTGGGAAAATCACTTAATTGTGCTTGCCTCAGTTTCCTCATCTGTAAAATGAGCTGGAGAAGGAAATGGAAAGCCACTCTAGTATTTTTGCCAAGAAAACCCCAAATAGGGTCACAAAGAATTGGACATGACTGAAAAACAACTGAACATTATTTATGCTAAAGAATTAACATAGAGAACATGAAGACAATGCAAATATTCTTATACTTTAAAAAAAATACAGAAATGTATTATTGAGGGGGGAGCGAATTCTGGGAAGATAACAGAATGGGTTGGTAAATTTCAAGCTCTCCAGATTTCCCTCACAAATTGGGCAAATTTGCACTTCAAGGTGAACATAGATTGGTGAAAAATCAAGAAGGCTTGGGGCAGAATCGGAGTCTTGATATAACCAGAGAAGATCCTAAAACAGATTCTGGGTCAAGGATTAACCTCAATGAAGTGCTAATACTTCCAGGTAAAGTCCACAGAAACAAGTGGGGAGCCCTAAGGCTAGCTGGGTGTGGCCAGAACCTCAGCAGGAACCACAGAAACTTTCATCTACTGGATTGTTTGTGGAGTCCAGGCCTGAGTTCAGGAAGACTAAGGGCTTCCTAATTCCTAATTATTCCTAATTTCTAATCATCAACTGATTAGGAATACTAGGCCCAGCTGTGCTACAGAGATGTGGCCTTAGGCAAAAAGGAACCAGTGCATCTGTGAGTACAGGGGGCAGTAGGGCAGGGACCTGGCATTTGCCAAAGGGGAGAGCTCTTGGTTTAGGTCAGAAGGGAGAGCTGAGGTAATGCCAAAAGCACCATGCCCTCACCCCAGTATTAGAGGTGCTTACACTCTTATTTTTAAAAAAATAAATAAACTAGCAAAGAAAGAAAAACTCCACCATAGAAACATATTATGAGAATAGGGAAGACCAGGGTTCATCTTCAGAGGAGGACACTAAAGTAAAAAAAGCTTCTACCCTAAAGAGCAATGTGGAATGGCTCCCTGCCCAGAGAGAATTTATAGAAAAACTTAAAAAAGAATTTAAAAATCAAATGAGAAACAATGAGGAAAAGCTAAAAAACAAAATTAAAAACTATCCAAGAAAAACAAGATTATGAAAAAAAAAGTTAACCAACTAGAAAAGAGGATACAGAGTCTCAAAGACAAAAATAACACCCTGAAAATTAGAATTGCGCAAGGGGAAGCCAGTGAAACTATGAGAGACCAAGAAATAACAAAACAGATTATAAAGAATGAAAAAATAGAATAGAATGTGAAATATCTTATAAGAAAAATGACAGATATGGAGAGCAGATCAAGAAGAGAAAATATAAGAATTGGACTACCTAAAAGTGGTGACCAAAAATAGGTCCTTGACACAGTAATGCAAAAAACAATACAAGAAAACTGTCCTGGAGTGATAGAACATGAGGGGAAAGTAGAAACAGAAAAAAAAATCCACCAATCACCACCTCAACAACATTCTTTGTGGAAAACACATAGGAACATTATCGCCAAATTTCAAAACCCCCAGATCAAAGACAAAATTTTGCTAGAAACGAGAAAAAAAAAAAAGATTCAAATATGCTGGATCTTCAATTGGAATTGTGCAGGACTTATCAGCAGACTTATCAGATTGCAGGGCCTGCAATCATATCTACAAACAATTAAAAGAACTATACCTACAGCCAAAAATATCATATTGAGCAAAATTATCTATAATATTGAATGAGAAAAAATGGACATTCAACAAACTTGTAGATTTTCAGAACTTTCTATGAACCAAACCTAAATTTAATAGAAAATTTAACATATAAGAGCCAATATCAAAGATCAGTTTCAAGGAATTCAACATGGACAAACTGTTTTATGTTTTTTTTACATGGGAAATGAATATTGTATGTTTAAGATTGACAACAATACAGCAGCTCAAAAGAAAGATTGATGCAGAGATAAAGTAAAAATAATAATTATGTTATACAAATGAAGTGCAGAGGAAGAATACACTTAGAGGCATTAGATAGAGGAGGAGAACTCATAGTTTTGAAAACCTACTTTCATTGGAAATGGGTTAAATAGGCAACACTACATAAATACCATGAAGAGTATAGCATCCTCCAAAATCAATAAAGAAATAAGGGGAGGATGGGCAGACCAGGAAGCAAAGGGTGTGGGAAGAAGGCAAGGGAGGAGGATCCATGGGTGGGAGGAAGTTAAGTAATAGCAAGGCAAGTTAGGAACAGAATTAAAACAGAGTCAACAGGGATAGGAAAGGGGTGTGTGTGTGTGTGTGTGTGTGTGTGTGTCTGTGTGTGTCTGTGTGTGTGTGTGTGTGTGTATCTACCTTTTCTTAACTATAGCCTGCTTGGGGGTAAGGGTGGGGAATAAAAGAGAGAAAAAGAATAAAGTAAAAAAGATGAGCAGCAGAAAACAAAAGAACAATTTACAAGGAAGTAAAGAAAAGATGGGTAACTAATTCATATGCTTTCTTGATCTGGGTAATTTGTTATCATATTTTGAATCCTCCCTGATGTTTTGCTAGGCATATGACAATGTTATCTTTGTTTTATATTCCTTTTCTCTTTTTCTTTTTTTTCTTATTCTGTTTTTTTAAATAGATATTATAGTAGTGAAGAAAGTTCCAATATTATGTCATTTCCTAAAGTCATAAAGGTGATAAAGCATATGCTGATGATAATGTCTGATGTGCAAATTAAGCATTGTATATTCCACATACAACAGAGTCATATCATGTGATATTGTGTGATCCACTTCCAAAACATATTTCTACATCATCATCTTTCTGGAGAAAAAAAAGTGTATAGTAAGTGATAGTGTTGGTCTGAGTGTCTAGACCATAACCATTTGCATAAGCCTGATGAAGAGTGAAAAGGATACTGGACAAGAGAGGAGGTGATTAAAAACAATCATTTGATACTGGTGTTTGTGTTTAGGTAATCATACAGTACTCTCCTAGAGGGTTTCTCTCTTATGTTTTCCTCTTACCCTGCATAGAACAGAGTCCCAACAACTAGACTGAAAGGGAAAGTCGTGTAATTTTGTGGAGAAGTTAGAGAGGCATTTTGGGGGTTTTTTCCCTCTATTCCACAAATCTCATATTTCCTCTTTATTTTTCCATTTCTCCCAATGAATTTATCCTCCCCAAATTGCTTATATGAGATGAGTAGGCTCAGCCTAATCAGACTGTTGTAACTAGAGATGATAAGAGTATAAATAATAGCTGACATTTAGAAAGCATGTTAAAAGTTTACAAAGCACTTCATAAACATTGTCTAATTTGATCCTCACAATAGTCCTGTAATAAATCCTCATTTATACATGGGGGAAAAAAAAGGTTAAGAGCCTACCAATCAAATCAATGGAGCTTAAAGAACTATTGAACTCCCAGAAAACAATCACTCCTATTTACATCCAGATATGGTGAGAGGCGTGCCTACCCTTCAGCTTTGAAAAAGAGTCCACTGCCTAGAGATAGAAGAGAGATAATAACATTGAGGCCTTTCACTGGCCACTGACTATCCTGACACTGAGGACAAAGTCTACCAGTAGAGTAGAGAATCAGATAGACAAATGGAGGAGGAACTAAAAAAGGACAAAGCCCAATTCTCTAAAAGTGTGCACTGAAGGCATAGATTGACTGAAAATATCATATATAAATTTTGTAACTTTCCCCTTTGATTTGTTCCAATGACACCATCCCTCCCTGTCATACTCGCTGCAGTGCCTAGCAATAATATTTCAATACTTCCAGAATCTGTAATTTCTGCTGACAGGAATCACAACCCACCTGTAATTTAAGAGGTAGTCTTCAAAAGTTGATGTAGGAAAAAAATTCTTATTACCAGAAATAGCATCAAAACTCTTAAAAAATCCTAAAAGAAAAGCACTGGGTTGTTTTCTCTCTCTCTCTCTCTCTCTCTCTTTTTTTTTTTTTTTTTTAGTGGTGGTGGCAGTGGGTTTCAAGGAATCAGGAAAAGCAGGTGGTAGAGTCCAGGCAAGCTAAATAGAAGTACTGTCAGTTAGGAACCAGTAGGGGATATCAGTGAGCTAATCCTGGTATTTGGAAGGATAAAAAGAATAGTCAGGGGACTAGTGGCCCATCATGCCTCAGGTAGGAACTATGTCTTATCTAATCTCCATTTAAAGGGTGTGCTCCCCAAATAGCATATTTTCTATAGTATCATGTATTTGATAGTATCGTGTTCTATGGTTATTAAAGATGATTTCCATGATTTGGGACTAAAACATTTGGGGTAGAATAGGGAAGACATTTCTGTTGTTTTTAATATAGTATACCCCAACCTGCCTGAACTCTTCCTTTCTGGTCTAATGACCAGTCTAGTATTAGCACTACTTCTAACCATGAAACTCATCATCAATAATAATTAATTGAATTATATTTATGCCTATTGTGTATATATTCCCACTTGGAAAGTTACCAAAGACACCATAAAATTCTGGCAGATGAACAATTCTGGTGTTGTAGGAATGCTCTATCAAATGACACACCATTCATCCTTGTCTCTAACAGAGCAATATTTTAACACTTGTCACTCTGGACAGATAGCACATTTTTCCTAAAATATCAACGTGTAGTTTTCAAACCCTTTGTTACTAAAAATAATGGGCAAATGATAGAGGTCTGCCAAAAGACCACACAAGGTGATTGTCATCTGTCTTATTTTGTTCACACCAGATTCCTTTGGGGGACAAGGGAGAGGCAAATGGAGATAAGGAGATTAGGGTAAGAACAAAACAAGTACCTGGGATGGACTTTTATTTTTAAAGACAAGATCCAGGGATCTGGGTCAGGTTGGAGAAGGGGGAGGAAACAATGACCAGGCCATTTTTTCCATAGCTACCAGTGGTGTAACTATGGTAGGTGGGTAGGGGGAAGGATATTGGAGTAGAATTGCAGTTGTAGATTTTTTTTCAGACCTCTTAGAATGTAAATCATCTACTGGTGGTTGTGGTTTAATGGGACTGAATTAATTATAATTTCTTTTTCCACTGTTACTAGTTACCTATCAGAGCACTCTAAACTTCACTTGAGTCTCTTGAGCAATCATTTTAGGAGTGATATTAATGAAGCATATCACAATATATCATTCCCCTCACTACTCAAACTCCAGTAGCTCCCTATTACCTCTAAAGATCAAGAAACCTGAGTTCAAATCCAGCCTCAGACATTTACTGGCTGTGTGACCTTGGCAAGTCATTTAATCTCTAAATGCTTCATCTGTAAAATGGGGATAATAATAGTACTACTTTCCAGAGCTGTTGTGAGGTAATATGAGATAATATTTCTAAATGTCTTATAAACCTTAGGCTTTATTTTGTAAAGCCTATTAGTATCTAGGATCTAATATAAATTCTTTATAGTATGTAAGGCTCTTCATAACATGACCCTAATCCCCCTTTCTAATCTTATTACAAATTACTATCCTTCCTTCACTCTAGGTATCATCCAAACTGTACTCATTTCTGACATAAAATACCCCTTTCTCCCTCTCCTCTATGCCTCTGCACATCCTACTCCACATGATAAAATGTACTATTTTCTCACTTCTTCATCTTAGACTCTAATCTCCTTCAAGACTTCATGAGCTACCACCTGCATAAAATCCTTATTGATCCCCACAGCTACTAGTTTCTTCCTCCTTCTACAAATTAATTTCTATTCATTTTGTATATAATTTTATATACAAAATGAATAGAAATTAATTTGTATATATACATATTTGTATATTATGTATATATATACATATTGTTTCCTTGCATAGACTATAAGCAATTTGAGAGCAGAAACTGCTTCACTTTTGTCTTTGTATCCCAATTGCCTATCATCATGCCTGACACATAGTAAATATTTAAAAAAATCCTTGTTGACTGAATGAATGCTTAGAAGCTAGTTTATATATATATATGACTTTTCTGTTATCATCTGATCTTTCATTTTTTTCCTTGCTGGGAATTTTGTTTTTTAAATACAAGCTTTTAATTTTCAAAATACATGCAAAAATAGTTTTCAACACTGACCCTTATAAAACCTTGTGTTCCAAATTTTTCTCCTTCCTGTTTTCCCGCCTCCTCCATGTAATATGAATTACATATATTGTAATTCAATATATGTTAAACTTGTACAATTCTTCTATAAATATTTCCATGTTTATCATGCTGCATTAAAAAAAATCAGATCAAAAAGGAAAAAAAATGAGAAAAAACAAAATGCATGTAAACAACAACAAAAAAGGTGAAAATATTATGCTGTGATCCATATTCAGTCCCTATAGTCCTCTTTCTGGGTGCAGATGGCTCTCTCCATCACAAGTCTATTACAACTGGCCTGAATCACCTCACTGTTGAAAAGAAGCATGTCCATCAGAGTTGATCATCATATAATCTTGTTGTTGCCATGTACAATGTTCTCTTGGTTCTACTCACGTCACTCAGCGTCAGTTCATGTAAGTCTCTCTAGGAATCTCTGAAATCATCCTGCTGATCATTTCTTATAGAACAATAATATTCTATAACATTCATATATCATAATTTATTCAGTCATTCCTCAACTGATGGGCACCCAACTCAGTTTTCAGTTCCTTGCCACTACAAAAGAGCTGCCAAAAATATTTTTGTACATGTGGGTCCTTTACCCTTTTTTATGATCTCTTTGGGATATAGGCCCAATAGAAATATGCTGGGTCAAAGGGTATGAACAGTTTGATAGCCCTTTGGGCACAGTTCCAAATTGCTCTCTAGAATGGTTGGATCAATCACAACTCCACCAACAATGTTTTAGTGTCCCAGTTTTCCCACATTCCCTTCAAAATTTATCATTATCATTTCCTGTCATCTTAACCAATCTGAGAGGTGTATAGTGGTATCACAGAGTTGTCTTAATTTGCTTTTCTCTGATCAATAATGATTTAGAGAATTTTTTCATATGACTAGGAATGCTTTAATTTCTTCATCTGAAAATTGTCTGTTCATGCCCTTTGACCATTTATCAATTGGAGAATGGCTTGTGTTCTCATAAATTTGAGTTAATTCTCTATATATTTTAGAAATGAGGCCTTTATCAGAACCCTTGGATGTAAAATTGTTTCGTAGTTTTCTGCTTCCCTTCTAATCTTGTTGGCATTGGTTTTGTTCGTACAAAAGCTTTTAAATTTAATATAATCAAAATTATCCATTTTGTATTTCATAATGTTCTCTAGCTCTTCTTTAACTATAAATTCCTTCCTTCTCCACAGATGTGAGAGGCAGATTATTCCTTGTTCTCCTTATTTGATTATAGTATCACCCTTTATCTCTAAATCATGAACCCATTATCTTGGTATAGGGTGTTAGGTGTTGCTCAATACCTATTCTCTGCCGTACTATTTTCCAATTTTCCCTTGCTAGGAATTTTTAAAGGTTCTTAAGGCCACAGAATATAAGCCTGTCTGTCGTTCCTTTGCTCACAATATTTGTGGCAAATAATCTACTTGAGAAATTAGGAAAGAATCCTTTGAAATTTGTTCCTAAGATAATCTTAGAAAGAATATTTCTCCTGATTTGATTCACTTCAATAAACATTCATTAAGAACATGTAAGTTACTATGCTATGAAAAATAAAATAAAGGCTTCATATAAAAAGCTTGCCATCTGAGAGGCATTTTAGATAGATTAAAGATGACCAAAAGTAAATCTAAGATAGAATATGATACAAGAATAGACCTGGATAAAATACTATAACAAATATTCTTTTTCAACCAGACTGCTTAAATGATGAACGCTGGAGAAAAGAAAGATTTTAAAAGGTAGAGTTATGAAGAGACCACATACAATTTCAAATAAGAATAAAATAAGACTGGGCAACATCTTGGATGGATTTGTATTAATAAAGCATATAAAAGGAAGTAAAATGAAACATGATTCACCATTGTGAAGGATTTTAAACACATGGCTGGGGGAGTTTATATTTAAATCTATAGGTAATAGGGAGCAATTGATGGTTTCTGAGCAAGGGAACATCATAATCAGACCTATGCAATAGGAAGATTATTTTGGTATCCAAAAATAGGAGAATAGAGAGACAGGAGACGGAATATACTAAGTAGGTTATTACAATTTTCAAGGCAAAGCATAACAACTTATCAAGTACACTGTTATAGGAATTTCTTTTGAGCTTTGGATTGGATTAGATGGGCAGCTGGGGTACAAAACTCCAACAAAATTCTGTGATTCTGTGAAAATTGATTTAAAATTGTAAGATCATCTAAAGTGGCTGTGATTTTCATTGATGGAAAGAGGGAGGGCTATCTTCAGTCATTCTGATCTATATCTGGCCACTGGACCTAGATGGTTCCAGAGGAGAAAGTGAGACTGACTTTGAACAGCTCTCACTCACTCAAATCTAATTCACTTGCATGTCATAGCATCATCTTCCTGATGTCATGGTCCTCTTCAATAATGACACACAAACAATAACAATCTCTGGGTGGAAAGAGGAAGTAAAGAGCTAAAAAATAACTGTTAGGGAGAGGGATAGAAGGACAATGATGATGAGTTTATAAGTTTTTGCTATTTCATGGTTTTGTCTTGGCTGCTTGAAAAGATAAGTGAAATATCATTTTCTTGCTGCATTACATCTGTTGACCCCAAATAAGGTGATGACTAGCCAAGTGTATTGCCTTAGATTGTTTATGCTGTTAGTCTTGTGAATATCTAGGGATCTAGGGATCAAATAGTCGCTTTCTTAGTGAAAAAAAAAAATCCAGGTAATTTAGAGGACTAAAAAGCAAAATGAAGCAATAAAGCACCAAAAAAATGTAATTTCTGAATAGTATTCAACAGTTAATTAACTGCAGGGGGGTTTTTTGTATGTGTACTTAAAATTTGAATATGTTAAATGTTTTCCTGACTTTTCATTTGGTAAAAAGCCAATAAATACAAATGATGGGGGAGGGGAAAGACAATGAGGGAAAAAGGAGTCATGTGAGAGAGAAAGTAGAGAAGAAAAAAACAATGCTGCTTATATGGGTCTTGGAAAAAATTTTAAAAAGATTATTTTGGTATGCTTTGCTTTTGTCTTATCACATGCTCTTGCCTCATCATCATATGGAAATATATTTCTACATTTTCTCCTAAGGAATTATTAGTGAGAGGCAGCATGGATAGAAGATTTAGCTAGTTGCAGAAGCAGAAAGATGGGGATCCATGCACTTCTCATGCATACACTGGATAACACTAAGTCATTTCATCTTTCAATAATTCAAAAAAAACCCTTAAGATTCTTAAATTGCAGAACAAGAGACTGATTTGTACTGGTCAAGTGAGTTTTCTCACTAGAATTTCCTTACCCCCATAAAATCATAAATCCAAACAGAGAAAATAAAAGAAACTCTAAGCACCGAGGATAAGTTTGTGGATTTCTGGAAAGTACCTGACACAATGGTGATTTTAAGTAGCAGTAAAAACAATTAGTATAGATCAGAAGCTATTTTTTGAATGGGGGAAAGTCAGTGAAATTAAATTTTCAAAAGAGCAGATGTCCATCAATTGGGAAGTGACTAAACAAATTATAGTACACCACTGTAATGGAATATTACACTATTGTAAGAAAAAACAGATATGATGAACATATGTCTGAAGTATGGCAAGATATGCATGAACTAATTCAGACTGAAGCAAGCAGAGCCAAAAAGTAATGTATATGTTGACTACGACAATGTACATGGAAATATAATAATGACAAAATTATCAAATATGAAGTTTCAAAAATTACAAAGAATAAGTATGACCTTAAAGAAGAACTATGAGAAGACACTTCCCATGATTCCTTTGAAAGACTGTGAAGTCCTTAGTGATAACATATATTTTCAGTGTTGTTATTTTTTTAAATCAATTTATTGAGTTTGATGATTTTTTTCTCTTCTTTTTCTTTTAAGAACTTTGTTACGTAGAATGGCTCTTTGGAAGGAAAGAGGGATCAACACAGAAAAATTCAGGTAATATAAACACAAAACAATTGAATAAAACTATTTTTTAAAAAAATTAATCCCCATCATCAAGAAAGACTTACTGAATAGAGAATTGGAATAATGATTTTAGTGACATCAGTGCTTATCTAATTCTATAGATCCACTTCTTGGCTATTATCTTATAACTTTTAAAGAATGGCATATTAACATTAGTACATTTCTCTAATTTTTCAGCATTTACTTACTCGCTTGGTTCCCAATTTTCATTTCCAACCAGAAAGGAAGTGAGGTAGGTAAGATGAGACAGGCACAAGTAGTAAGCCTGTATTTAATTCAGCTGTGAAGTGTTCTGTGAAGTATATATTTTCTGATAAGGCTTTGGCTGCAGTCCTCACTCTTTAAGAATAAAACATTAAATTACAAACACAGTGATTTGATGCCAATATCACATTCCACCCCCCCCAAAAGTAACTAGCTTTACTAAAACAAGTAACTGCCCACTAAGTGCAAAGCATACTCTCTTTGTAATTGCATATAATATATTCTTCATTCTATCCATAATAGGAAAAAAATCATAGAATTGTGAAGCTTACATGAATCCTCAATAGCAGACAGAATTTAATCTTACAGACAGAATCCTTCTGTTTAATAGAATGTTTACTTCTTATCCTTATTCAAATCATGGTGTATATACTTGTCCATCACAAATAATGATGGAATGTATGTAGTGATTTAAATAGAAACTGTTGATGTAATGTCCTGGACAAAAAAAGGTTATAGTGCCATCTTTGAATATGACTATCAGTGATGTGGGATCCAGTAGTCCAGTGACTAAAGGTCCAGATCTGGAAGAGGGAGGACTTATCTTCTGAGTTGAATTCTGGCCCCAGATACTTTCTAGTTGGTGACCCTGGCAAGCCACTTAATCCTATTTGCCTCAGTTTCCTCATTCATAAAAAAGAGCTGGAGAAGGAAAGGGTAAATCACTCTAATATGTTTGCCAAGAAAACTCCATGTGGAGTCATAAAGAATTAGACATGACTGAAAAATTACTGAACAACAACAAAATGATGTATACATTTGTTATATCATCATAAAAATAAAGATGCTCAATTCAGTCTTAAAATTTAGTACCCATGGGGCAGCTAGGTGGCTCAGTGGATAGAGCACCAGCCCTGAAGTCAGGAGAACCTGAGTTCAAATCTGGTCTCAGACACTTAACATTCCCTAGTTGTGTGACCCTGGGCAAGTCACTTAACCCCAATTGCCTCAGCAAAAAACAAACAAAAAATGTAGTACCCATTCATCATCCCAGAAATGCATGTGTATATAAGTATACAAATAACAGTAGTAGGAGTAATAATAGCATTTATATGGTGATTACTATGTTCTAGGCATTGTGTTAAGTGCTTTATAAATATTACATTATTTTTATCCTCACAACAACCATAGGAAGTACTATTATTATATATATTTTATAGATAAGGAAACTGAGGCAAACAAAAGTTAAATGATTGGCCTAAAGAAATTCAGCTAGTAAGTAGCTGAGACTGAACTTGAACTCAGGTCTTCCTGATTCCCAGGACCAAAACTTTATCCACTGTACCACTTAGCTGCCTAATAGATAGATATCTGACTAGATATGTATGTATATACACACACATACATCCAGATATTTATCTATGTACATATATATACAAACACATATATGTATAAATTTTATACACAAACACCATATTTATTCATATGCAGACTACTGAATTTGCAAAAGATATGAATGTGATGGGAAGAAGTGGTGGAATAGATGGGACATCAATAGTTCATAATATGCAGTTTATTTATAATTCAGATATTTAAAACTCTGAAACTTTTTAATATATATATCCTTTGGTATTTCCTTTTCCCACATGTTGAAAGGAAAATAAAAATCAAATCAAATATTTTTCCTACCTAATGATCCCCCTACATTTTTCCAGATTTGAAAAAAAAATGATTTTGTTGATAGAGAGTTTTTAGGTGCTTTGCTTTTTGCTAAGACTGATTTGCCACAGGCTATCTTAGAGGGCAAAGACTTTGAACTTAGCACTATTCCCCCACTCCCCTATTTCCATACTGACCACTATTCCACCTACCTCCTTAAGTTTAGTTCCCTCTTACCTCCCCTGGGCTAGAAGTACAATCAGAACCCTCAATTTTCTTGCAATCCTATGAGAAGTTTCAGGAATTCTCAAGTAATGATCTGGTGCAGTATGAATTGTCTGGTCCTTCTGTTCTTGAGCCAAAGACAAGTAAATCCTAAACCTAAGATTTGAAAAGAAAGAAAATCTTTATTATATACTTCATTTATTCATTCAAATGTTTACCAGGCATCTACTTACATGTTAAGCATCAATTAGAACAAGCAAGAAATATGTATAATTGCTAATGTCAACTATAGTGAACAGGTTCCCAGAATAAAAGGAATAACTTAGGCATGAAAGCAGAACCACCAAGGGAACAGATATAAGTGGTAGGCAAATACAAATTGTGCCAACCAAAGGAGGGTACTGAATTGAGCAAAATAGAAAAAATGAAAGTCTAAATAGAAGACACCTGAGTGAAAACCATCAAGAATCTGGACAAGAGTTTACAAAGTGATTTCAGTCACTGTTGAGACAATTTATAATGACAAGTTGTGTCAGACTATGGCTTCCTCTTAATTGGGCTCAAGGATATGGTAGGCACATGCAACAAAAACCTGTTAACTGAGTAACAGTACAGAAATTAGAGATTCTGTTTTTCTACACACAACAATAATAATTGACAATTATTATACAAATTTAAAAGAGAACTGGGTATTTTTCACAGCTATTGCTAGAGTATGAAATCTTAACCCCCCCCAAGAAAAGGATAGAAGTGATAATGAAAAAGAAAATAGGTAATTTTTATGATATTAAATTGAAAACTTTTTGCATGAAAAAAAATACAACTAAGGCAAAAAGTAAAAAGGGAATAAAAGAATTTTGTACTAAATATTTCTGCTAAGGATCTGATATCCCAAATATATAGGCAACTAAATAAATTATGTGAGACTAAAAACTAATCACTAAAATATCAAAGTTTTCAAAAGAATGGCAAAATATTAACCAGTATAAGAAAGAATACTCCAAATCAATAATAAGAAAAATACACATCAAAACATTTCTGAAGTTTCATGAACATCCAACAAATTGGGAAAGATGACAAAAGATGGGAAATAACTATTGGAGGGGTTATGGAATGATTGGGTGTCCTAATATTTTTTGTTGGTTGAATTGTAAAGTAGTTTAACCATTCTGAAAAGCACGAAGAATAATTTTAAAAAGTGACAAAAACAGTCACACCCTTTAAATAGAGATTGTATATATAAAGATATATATACTAATGAGCTTAATAATTTAATAATTAAAAATTTGCTTTAAACAATAAAATATTTATAATGGCAGTTTTTGTAGCAGCAAAAAGAAAAATAGAAACAAAGTAAATGCTCATTTATTGCAAACTAACTAAAGAAGTCATGGTACTTGAATATAATGTAATATTATTGTTTGGAATACAAAGAAGCTTGAGATGAGTATTACAAATGTGCAAAAAGAAGCAAGCAGAACAAGAAAAACAATACACACAATGACTACAACAATGTAAATGGGAAGAATAACAACAAAATTATAAGAACAGAAGGTTGAAAAATAATAATTACCAAACTTGAAAAGAAAAAAGAAAAAAGAGATATGAAAAGGGATTTCCCTAAATTCCTCTGTAGAACTAGGAAACTACGAATGTGGAAAACTGCATATAATAGTTTCTTTTTGAAATTATTGGTTAGTTTTACTGAAACTTTCGGAGGGATTCCTTTTTAGTCTTTGTCTAAAGGAATGATAGCTTCCTGAAAGGGATACATTGGGAACTATAGGTGATATTAAAACAAAATTTTTAAAATGTCAACACAAATGTATTTTAAAATAATGAATGATATTCACATAGCTTTACAGTTTATAAAGCCCTTTAAACAACCATTATTTTACTTAATCTATTCAACAATGCTGTAAGGTTTAAGTATTATCTTCCTTTCACAGAAGGGGAGGTTAAGTGACATCACAGAGATTATAATTAGTCAGAACTCAAACCAGGTGTTCTGAACATCAAATAGATAAGCATATTCCACTACCTCTCACTGCCCTTCCAAGAAAGCTCTTACTAAATTAAACACAATATAGTCATGGAGAAGAGGCTTTTTAGTAGTTGCTCATTTCCCTGATCAAATAAGCCTCTCAGGTGTTAGTAGTATTAGTATTTGCAAAATAATTAGTATTTGCAAAATAATTTATCTGACTCTTCCCCTGTTCTAAAAACAAACTTAAATCTAGAATAATGACCTTAAATCCTACATTAAATCTTTGCTACAGCAAGTGCTTTCTAGGAACAGATTTATCATTTCAACATTTAAATTGGTTTTTTTATTCAACTATTTCCCCCACCAACTTGCTTCTCCATGCTTATGCAGTATTTCGTAAAGGGGAATGGAAGTACATTTGCATATGTTAATGAGTTTAGAGTGTACCTGTATCTGACAAAATACAAATAATCTGTGAAGCATGTATTTCCTAACTGGACACAGTACTCGTACCCTTTGAGAATAAAATATCCAATTACAGAACTAAAGCAAAGTGATTTAGTGGCAATATCACATTTCTCCCTCCTCTACCCTTCAAAAGCTGACTTCAGTAACAAACAGACATTTATTAAGCAACAACATTGTGCAAGCTTACACTAATGAGACATTGACTCATGGTTAGCTCCCAGAGTTCTATAAGGAACTAAACTGCCTGTGGAAGATCACAGAATCAAAGCTAGAAAGAACCTAAGAAGAGAAAATAGCCCAGAAAAGCAAAGTTTGCTCAAGGTCACATGGATAACAAAAGACAGCCAGGATTGGAATCTAGATTCTTTGACTTGTTCACTTGTTTTTCAGTCACGCCTGACTCTTCATGATCCCATTTGAAGTTTTCTTGGCAAAAATAATAGAATGGTTTGCCATTTCCTTCTCCAGGTCATTTTACAGATGAGAAACTGAGGCAAACAGGTTTAAGTGACTTGCTCAGGGTTACTTAGCTGGTAAATGTCTGTGGCCACATTTGAACTCAGGCCTGCCTGACTCTAGCCCAGTGCTCTATCTACTGTGTCACCTATCTGTCTTCTCTAACTCTAAATGCAGTGTATTTTTTATATTATCCATCCTGTTTCTTGTATCATCAAAACTTTACATCTGAAGTGTGAAAGAAATGTCACTTATGAAAGTGTTCGATAAAAGCATGAATATTAGAATTTAATTACAATTGATTCTGAAACTTATTACTATATAACTAATTGATTGTGTTTGACAAAAGAGAAATTAGAATTTGAAAGTTCTATGCAAGCTTCCAAGTACAGAAGCAAACTAGGATCCCCAAAGTTGATTAGTTTTCACTTTTTCTTTACATTCCTAACTGCTGCAAACCTAGGGTGGTGCTGGAGGATTGTTAAATTTTCAGTGTGACCGTATATACTTCAGAAACAGGCAATCACAATAAACTGAGGTTTGATTTATTGTTTTGTTTTGTTGTTTTCCTAGATCAAAGAAAGTGTTCATTTGGATTAACCTAAAAAGTATGTCTTAAAGTGGATAGAGCACCAGCCCTGAAGTCAGGAGGACCTGGGTTCAAATCTGGTCTCAGACACTTAACATTCCCTAGCTGTGTGACCCTGGGCAAGTCACTTGACCTCAATTGCCTCAGCAAAAAGCAAAAAAAAAAAGTATATCTTAACCTATTTTTTTCCCTAGAGAGTCTCATTGTTAAACATTGATCAATATACTTGCACACCTCAATCTGAGTGAAATAGGGTGAATAAAAGTGAGGAAAATTTATGAATGAATATGAGTTTATGCCATCTTATGGATAATGACAGGACTTAAAGCTTGATTCATAAAATGATGTTGGCTAAGTTGATTAAAAGAATCACAATGTTGGAGATTATTGTCAGTGTCATGAGCAATTGCTGGAAAGACTTGTCTATTTGAGGAATTGAGACAAAGAACAGTTGTTAAGGTGAGGTTGTATCTAATCACCAGACTTGCTAACCTTATCATTAAAGGCTATTCTTTTTCAATTCATTAAAATCATAAACTCCTGAATAAAGTTTTAAACAACCCCTGGGTATTTTGCTTCTTGCTCCTTTCAGGAGTGGACATTGATTACTTTTTTACAAGATGATCTGAGTATGCAGAATATGGAAAAATTCAAACTTAGCCAGCAGTAGCCTAGACTATTGCATGAATAGGAGCTACAAGTGGTGGGAATCACACAAGTCTGGTTTCCTCACAGGAAATGTGGGGCAAAAGCTGATATGGAGAAGAGCAAGGCATACTTATCAAGTGTATCATATAAAACTTAGTAGTAACATGAGATCTCTGTGGTAAGGAAACTTGAAATAACCCAGAAAACTATTTGAAATATCTGGGAAAGGCAATCAAGACTTGGGTGGATTTTTAAAAAACTGATTTGATATGAAAAATAATAACTCAACATAAACGGCCTAGATCTTATAGTATCACAAACATAAAAATATTGCTATCATTTCAATTGTTATTACTGGCTTTATGTGATCCCATTTGAGATTTTTCTTGGCAAAGAAACTGGAGAGATTTGCCATTTCTTCCAGCTCACTTTACAGATGAGGAAATTGAGGCAAGCAGGGTTTTAAGTGACTTGTCCAAAGTCACACATCTAATAAGTATCTGCAGCCGAATTTGAACTCGGGTTCTCCTGACTCCAGACCCAGCACTCTATCCATCTAAAAAATATCCCAAAACTAAAGAAAACATAACTTTAAATGCAAAAGGCTATGATAAAAATCTAATTCACTTCATGGTCAAAATAAGAAGACTAAAGGTGAATAAGCAGCTTTAATGGAGAAAACATATACTAACATATTAATAATAAAGATACAACCTCTCTTAACTCAGTTTCTTCATCTCTAAAATAGGGACATAGTAATAACATCAAATTCACAATGTTGTAGTGAGAATTACAAAAGATGATCACATATAAAGTACTTTGCGAATATTGAAATACTGTTATGCATACTGGCATATGACACATACTTAAACATAATTTTATGATAAACAGTGTTAAAATATTTCAACAGAAGTCCCCCAGAATTACTTAGTTGGGATATTAGAGTTCTTAGAATCTGAAAAACATAGCTCCCACTGATAAAGCCTCGGATAAGTTTTTTCCAAGTATATATTATTGGCATAGGATCACAGGATCAGAGATTGAGTTAGGAGTACTTTTGGAGACTGGCTGATCCAATGCCTTCATTTTTATAGATGAGGAACTTAAGGGCAAGAAAACCTGACAATCTTCCCCAAGATCGGGATTTTAATTGAGGTTACCTTATTCCACATTCAGTGTTCATTGTGCCAGTTAAATTCTATGTATTCATACCTAATTACAGCATACCACAATGCAGTCCAAAAAATCATTGAATCGCAAAAGTCAAAAGATCTGGTTATCAGTCTTGTCTTTACATTTACTAGTTTGCTACAGGTAAATTATTTAAGCTCTCAGTTAAATCAAATCAATGGAACATGGGAATATCAATACCTGCACTACCTACCTAAGAGGGCTATTATGAAGAAAATTTTCAGAAGTGTGTGTGTGTGTGTGTGTGTGTGTGTGTGTGTGTGTGTGTGTGTGTAATGGACTACTATTCTCACTGAAATAAAAGAATCTTTTTCCAAAGCAAAACTTACCTCCCTCATGTATAACTGCCTGTCTCTAAGATATCTTGTATATTGTCAGGACTTGTTTCCCCAAGCAAAACTAATGCATGCAGGCAGGGAATATTTCCCTCAGCTCTCCATGTTGATTTCAATTGTTTCAAATACTACAAAGCACATTCCATACTGTGAAGTACCAACTTTACTTCAAAATATGATGTTTCTTTTGCACTCAAGCTCCTATGATTCTTTTATTTGTTTTAAAATTATAACCTTTCCCCATATTTGGTTAAGAGAAATAAATCAAATAGCATGATGTCTAGGACACAATTTTCATCTATTATTCTGGTTTATCAAAGATAAAAAAAAGGGTAAGAAGGAAATAGAAAATGAAAAACTTAAAATGAAGGAGAATCCTACCAGAAGGAGCATCTCCCCTTTTTCCCCTTATACCTTTCACCCTCTCATTCACTGTATTAAGTAAATCCTCCTTTGTTTGTTCAACAAACCATTACAATTATAACCAGTTTAATGAGAAAGAACTTGAACTCTATATAGCTGTCCTTGCTATCCATGTGTGTGGTCCATTCTACAGCCTATTTACAGCACTGTTTCAGTTGACTATTCTATCCTTATCTTAGGACCTCACAATTTGTCTTAAGAATAAGCTACTCCTTTTCTTATTGCTATGTTCCAGTCTACATTTGTGCTAAAAGTTGTGCCTCACTATATGCTTGAAGGGTTTCCTATGCTCACTCTTGGTTGTGATTCCTCTCCAATGCAGCTCCTTTACATAGAATCTATTTGGACTTCCTGGTACCATCCTTCATTTCTAAATGTTCTGTTAGCAGCATTCCAATTCTGAAGAACACATTATACCTAACATATAAAACCTAAAGGGTAATAAAAGGGTTAAGTTAGCCAAGAGTGGGATGAAAAGATTTAGGGGAGACTTATCTTCAAATACATTAAGTACTATACTTTAAAAGAAGAATTCTGTGAAATTCCAAAAAACAGAACCAGAATATTTACATGGAGGTTCATAGGATTCTACACCTGGTTGCATTTTTTCTACACATAGCACATTCATTCATTCTCCTATTCTCTCATGTTTGTATTTTTGATTCTTTCATTTCCTTGACCTTTTACATGCAATCAGTTACCAAGCCCCATTAACTTTATCTATGACATTTCTAATATGTATCTTTTCTTTTTAACTTCTGGGATCACCTTGGTTCAAATTAAATAATGTACAAACAGCATTTGATAAAACCTATTTGATAAAAACTATGAACAGTAATAACAGCAGTAGCTGTCTTCCTTTTCATCATAATCATTATTACCAGGTAGTACAGATGCTATGTGTGAGAGGAAGGACTAATTCCAGCCCTAGTCCTTTTTTCACTTATTGCCTCCCTAGATAACACCTGAGATCCCCTTGATTATCTGAAATAATATTAGATAGTATAGTCATCTATGTTATCATATTCCTACTAAATTGTTAAGTTCATTGCAGAGGGCAGAGATCCCATCTATATTTCTTCCAGCACCTAAAACATTGTTTTGCACACAACAAGCACTTAAATGTTGACTTGTTGATAATCATGGGAAGGAGTCACAGAATCATAAGATTTAGAAATGGAATGTCTGATATCATCTAGTCCAATCACTTCATTTTACAGATGAAAAAATGGGAAGAAATTTTGTTCAAAGTCATACAGCAAATGACTATAAATTCAAATACTCTGATTCCAAATTTAAAGCTCATTTCTGATATGATACTTTCCCTTAACAGAGAGAATGATTTCTGATCAAATAAGGAATAATTTTCTTACTTAGATCTATCCAAAGTGGAATAAGTTGCTTTGTGTGGGACTATTCATTGTGGAAGTGATCAAGCAGAGTGTGGATGAATCCTTGATAAGGATATTGTAGGAGTAAAGATTCCTAGATTTGATTAGATGTTTGTTAAGGTCATTTCCAATGCTAACATTCAATAACTGTGCCTCTAATCCCCTCAATATGGTATGGAAAACTGTACTTTGTATTTGTTCTTGGAAGTAATAGGAGGCCACAGAAGTTTACTGAGTAGGAATGATAACATGATAAAGAATTGTGTTTTAGGAAAATCACTCTGGTGGCTAAATGTTGGACTGGAATGAGAAGAGATTCTTGAGACAGGCAAATCCATCAGCAGGTTATGGAAATAATCAAGGTGTGAGGTGATAAGGGCCTATACCAGTTAAATAACAGCATTTATATAGCATTTTTAAATTTGCAAAGCATATTGCATAACAATCTGATTTGATCCTCATAATTTTATAAAGTAGGTGCTATTATTTCCATTTTACAAATGAGGAAACTGAGGCTGAGACAATGAATTTCCCATGATCATACAGATATGTGTCCAAAATGGAAGTTGAACATAGGTTTTCCTGACTCCAAGTCTAGCACTATCTACTTAGTTTCTTTCAAGGTGTTTTGTAAACTGTGAAGTGCTATACAAACCTCACCACATGCTTTACTAAGAAAATAAAGGAATTCACATAAGATCTCTCTGCTATCCTAGTGGACATCTCAAAATTCTTTTGTTTTGATTCCCCTCCCCTGTTCCAGCCTTCTTTCTTGCCAGTCTGCTATTAAGAACCTGGAAGGCAAGCCCAATACTATCTGTGGCCACTGAAGTGAACCACTGACCTTTCCCCTCACCGTCCCATAGCCTGATTCTAACCAAGCATCTCAAACCCAGCATGTCCAAAATAGAACTAATTATCTTTCCCAAACCAATCATTCTAAACTTTCCTTTTTCTGTCAAGTGTGCCAGTCCTTTCAAAAGGTACCTAGATTGATAAGCTTGGAGTCATCCTGAACTCTTCACTTTCCCTCACAAATCTAATCAGTTGTGAGATCTTTTCACCACATCACTCCCCTTCTCAAAATGATCAAGTGTCTCCTTCTAACCTATAGAACAAAATACCAACTTCTTCATTATTTAAAGTCTTTCAAAGCTTTGCCTCAATGTCTTTTTCCAGACTTAACACATCATTACTTCTGTCCACGCATTCTATAGTAGAAATTGCCCAACTTGCTGCTGCCTATACATGCCATTCCTTCTCTTACACTATGTATGCCTTTGCACAAGTTATCCCCCATACCTGAAACACACTCTGTCTTTATTTCCATCTCATCAGATTCTTAGTTTCTTTCAAAAGTCAAATGCCATCACATAGACTTTTTTGATTCCTCAATTACTTCTGAAATTGTTTTGAATATACTTTACACTTATTTACATATAATGCAGTATTTCCCTAGATAGGATGCAAATCTTTTAAAGTTGGTACTATTTTATTTTGTTCTTGAATTACCAGTATTTAGCATAATGCTTAGATTAGGATAAGGACTAAAGCAATCAATCAACATTTTATTAAATTCTTGCTATATACTATTCAGAATTGGATCTAATATTCAATAGAACAGGTAACTCTTGGGTTAAAAAAATTCCCCCTATCAATGGAGCTCAGCACCTTCTCTGAAAGCATTGTGAGAGTTAGGTGACTTGCTAAAGAGTCATAGTCAATATGTGTCAGAGGTGGAAAGTTCTCTCTCTACTATTGTCTCTCCTGGTAAACAGTAGGTACTTAAGAAATGCTTATTAATTGATTGTCTAGCAAATAATAAAGACAAGTCAAGTGCACCAATATTTGCTAAAGCCGGATTTCTTTTTACTTGATCTTTTAGAAAAAATATATTTTTAAGGGTTTTTTTTAAACCATTATTTTGGTAGTCTCTCTATTCCTTAAGAGTCTGCAAATAAATCAGGCAACCAGGGTCTTCTTAACAGTATGCTTTTCTTTTAAAAGTTGGGGTAACTCTTATACTGTTTCAACTTTAAATGGTTCTCAATATTTAGAAAAGTCTTTTGCATTTTGTTAGCTGTTATAATAATAGCAATTCACATTTATAAGGTGCCTTCAAGTCTACAAAGGACTTTACTTATAACAACTCTGTATTGAAAAGTCACTTACTTGTGTTATGTGTGAGATCTATATGCAAATCCAGTTGGACAGGCTAGAAAACTAAATTGGCTTTTAGCAAGTTCAAAGAGCCATTGTGAATTTTTAATGAAAGTTTAAATTTCATAACAACTTCAAAAGAAATTAATATTTTTAATTCAACAGAACTCTATTCAGAAGTACAAACCAATGAAATAAAACAACACACAACAAATTAAAAAAATGAATAGATTTAATCAACAGCCAAAACATGGTCACTTAAATATTTAAAAACTTGAGATAGTGTTAAGATTTATGAAAACTGAGGTTTAAAAATATTTAAATTTTAAAACTTCATTATTCTGTATTATAAAAATTCATTTGTAATACCTGATTCCTTTTCTGGAAAGGAACTGCAGAGAATTTTCTCATTTTAGGACGTATTCCAACATTAATCTGCTAATAAATAAATACCTTTAGAAGTACAAAAAAAAGGCAGACATTCTAAAACAGGGAACTAATTCATTACTTATATGATTATCTAATTCTATTGTTCTATTTTATTTTCTTGACAATAAAATATATCCCTATTTTTTCTGAAAAAAATAGGAAAACATTTTCAATTTGAATTAAAAAGCATTAAATAATTCATGCAAAAAGAGCCTCACAATTTGGGAGTATGCATTATTCAGATAAATGCCTTATTTCTTTAAGTGACTTTACATGACTCAGTGTTCAATAAAGCATCATTCTAAAGGTCTATCTTTCCTCTCAAACTACACTAAGCATTTATTGCAGTGATTTAATTGGGTGGTCCCAAAAGGTTGTGTTTTGTAGAGCTTTACATTAATAAAATGTCATGAAAAGACAACAAGAGTAAAATTATCCTGGACAATTCTTTTTGTTTTGTTTTGTTCCTATTAGCCATCCAAGGGCTTTATTCTCAACAGTCACCCATGAACAATAACCAATTTGTGTATCCAAGACATGGGGGAGGTTCATTTTCTGCTTCACAAGGAAAGGATACATATAACGTGCAATATGCAAACGAGGGAGAGGAGTAGCTTAGCTTTATTGTCAAAACATTCAAATTATCACAAAAAAGAAAGGGATTCTTTTCTGAACCCAACAATACCCCCTTGGCCATGAAGGGTTCACACAGGAGCTTATTCTTAAGCTGCTCAATGTAAGCAGCATGGCAGAAATAAAAAGAACCTGGCACCTTGGACATAAAGTAGTTCAGACTTTCCCACCTGCCATTTCATTACCAAAGAAATGCAGCCATAAATAATATCAGAAAAGAGCCAAGTGTCTAAGAAAATAACCTAAAAATACTAATTGCTCATTAAAGAGAAGATCACTTGCATGGTAAAGCAGTATTTTAATAAGCAAAATAAAGGTAGCATTTAGCAAAAATATATGTTTAACACTATCCTCTTCACAGACCAAAGGATAAGAATTTACTTTTAAAAAATTATGATAGTAGATTATAAAAATGTTTCTATTAATAAAATATTTGAATTTATTAAAAAGAGACTCTTCCATATTTTCCACTTTGTGAAGTTCATAATTCTCCAGAATGAGTATTTAATAGTTTACCATAACTAATAACATTCTTTATTTAACAGAAAATCTCAAAATATAATTAATTTTACATGTATATTCAGTGTTCTCTGATCACTTTTTCCTTGGAGTACATTTTTATACCTTCTGCATCTTTAAAATCACTTGTTTCTAGGAATTCCAAATTGTTTTTTCCTCAGCTTTTGAGGACCTCAATTTCCTCATCTGGAGAATAAGAGATGTGTAAAGTCTCTTCTACCTCTAATGTTCTAATTTTCACAGTTCTTTTTACTACATCAGGATTATTTTCCTATTAGGAACTGATCCACTTGGTGACTCTTAAGTAACTCCCCTTTTTAAAAAAAAATTGTTTGTTTTTTTTTTTGCTTTTTGTCTTTTTCATACTTAGCTACTTCTAATTTTAGTTAAATTTCTCAAGCCAAATTCTTTTTAATGTTTTGAATGTGATAGCCTCAAAACACCTGAAAGATCAGGTTTGATGGCTGGTAAAACATCTGAAAGATCAGGTCTGATAACTGGTGAAAGAATTCAAAAAGTTGCATGGGATTTGTTTTTGAAAAGTCTTTCAAACAATCACCCTATTTTTAAGAGCATCCGTTGCAAGAGGAAATGAACCCACCTTCCTTTTCTGATTAAGAACAGATAATGGAATCTTACATCAGTGTGGTATCTCTGAGCAAGCAAAGAAGTTCTATGATGTTCTATATAATGCCTGAAGTATGACATCTTGAAATTCACCTCCCCAAATAAGAGTATAATTTTAAACGACAATGCAGAAATGCATCTCAATTCTAAGAGCTAGATGACCCAATATTATCTACTCAGAACTGTGAATACTGTACTATTCTGAAGCTTCCCACCAAAATCTGTTCCAAAATTATATAATACATTCCAGGTGGGGGATATTGCAAACGAAAGACCATGAGGACTTGAGGACAACAGAAAGGGAGGAATTAAAAAACTCAAAAACTTCTAGTTAGGGTGATTAGGTACCTCTTTGTTTAGGTGAAAAAGTGATACCTAAATGGAAATGTATGGAAGAAAGTTGTAAATATGGGACAAGAACTAGGTAAAAAGGAGTAAAAAGATTTAGGAGTCATCTTAATACAAACAATAGCTGAAGCCAGAAGAAAGATGACCTCTCTATAGAAAAGTCTATAGACATAAAAAGGAATGGAGTCAAGGATTGAGCTCACAGGAAGAGACAGTATTAGAAGACAGTAAGAAGAAAAAGTTAATTAAAAGAAAAAGTAGTTAGAAACAACTTAACTGGATTGAATGGGAAAGAGTTTTGAAAAGGAAGGTCTGGGTGATCAAAAGAAGTATAGTATGCAACAGAAAGAAGAAATGGAGAATAAAGACAAAGAAAAATGTACTGTATGTGGTAATAAGAAAGATAATATAGGCTTTAAAGGTCAAATTTCAGTGAAGTGTTGCACAAAACCTAAACTATAAGGAATTAACAATGGAATAGGCAATGAAAAAATGGAGACCACACATTCAGAAAGTTTGGCTGTGATATGAAGAAGAGACATAGATTAATAAGTAGTAGCAAGATCTAAAAGTTTTGACAAAGATTCCAAACTTCTTATATTACAATCTTTTCTTTAGAAGAGAAAATATACACATACATATACATTATACATATATATATATATATATATATATATATTTTACATTCATAACTGTAGTAAAGTGCTGAACCTCAAGTAAAGAAGATTTGAATCAAAGTCCTGCCTTGACACTTAATCTATGTGATCTTGGACAAGTCTTTAACTTTGTCTACTTTAATTTCCTCATCTATAAAATATGGATGATAATAGCACCCACTTCCCAGGTTTGTTGTGAGACTAAAATATATGTAAAGCCCTTGCAAACCTCAAAATGTTATATAAATGTGTGCTATCATTATTATTTATCCAAAATAAATCTAATAATTTAGTTTCTGAAGATATCACGTTTACATAAGAATAGCTTCTGAATAGCTAGTATTGTAGTATATATTAGTAAGTTTTATCCAAAGATATTAAGTTGGCTTGCAAGTACTGTCATCAACATTTTTCAGGCAGAGTAAGCTTATTAATTTATCTATTAAGAAGAATTTTTAAGGTTATAACTCAAAAACATGGCGTTTTCTCCATAACTCAGAGCTAAACTATTAGTTTTTAATAAGCACCCTCATACAGGCTTCTAAATGTTTTATACATACATCTATATAAGATATACATACATATATTTATATTTAAAAACTCCTACTATGGCTTTTAGTTCATGCTTAAACCACATATTCTTTAAAAAAAAATCTATGGCTTATATAACATTTATAGAATTGCCTAAATTGGACAGAGTTCTCTCTCCAAAAATAGTTTTAGCTGGGCACTTGGAAAATTCTTATAAAATGAAGAGGACTTGAAAAAGGAAACTATTGCTTTGAAGGTCTGTATGAGAAAGTAGGCACCACTAGGTTATGTGTAGTGTCAGTGAGAACCACTTAGAAGAAACAGTGAGCAAAGTAACTGTGTCCCGAATATGGCTCCAATTTACGTACCGATAATTTATACTCATTTTATGAGTTCCTTTTAACTCTGCTACTCAAGCAAAAGGGAATAATCACCTCAGTAAATGCCACATAGCAGAGCAATTAAATTGTTTCTCAAATAAAGGACACTTTGTTATAGAAACTTGACATAAACATGTGTTATCTTGTAGTGTTTATCTTTTTTTTTTTAAAGTGTTGAGGGTGAAAAGTGTTCCTATTCGTCCACCATTCCTAATTTTAACTCAGCAGTTAAGGGGAGAGAAGGAAGAAGATTGGTAATTTAGTGAAGGAAGGAGATTTTGGAGTATAACATTTTCTCTGGAAAAAGAGACATGTTTTATTTCACTATTTTTATTCCTGCCAGTAAGGACACAACAGGTTGTGTCCAATTGCTCACTTGTAAGTTTTGGATAAAATGTAGAAAACAATGCCCTGGGTGTCAGAAAGACCTGGATTCTAACATATTCTGCCACTTGCTAGTTGTAAGCTCCTAAATTATTTAGCTTCCAAGCTTCTGTTTTGTCTCCTACAATGGTAATAACACTTATGATGCCTTTTTTCAGAGATGTAATGGAGAACAAATTAAGATATTAATTTAGAAAGCTGATAAAGTGAATTGGTGTTTTAAGTTAAAAGGTTAGAATTTGGAACACATTTCCCCTATTTTAAAAAATGGCAATTTTCTAGGTCAGCCTATGAAAACTTAATCTACCAATAGCTGAATTATTATGTAAGCATTATTAAGTTCTTAGTTTTAGAGATGAGGGCAGGGAGTAGAAAGAAAAATGTTTCCCCTTGTTTTCCTGGGGAAGGGAATAAATTTTAAGTTGGAAAAATATTGTGTCCTTTGTCCTTCCACTCCCAGAATGTCTTTCAACGCATAGGACGATTTGCTATACTTAGCCCCACGCTGCACCTCCTCCACCCCAAGCAGGTCTGCCTGGTTCTACAAAGGGCTGCATCTTCCAAACTGTCTTATCTACCTCTTCTCCCATCAAAATTCCCATCCAACTTAAAGCATGTTTTCAGCTAATGCTGAGAAGAAAAGCATTCTGATTTTAGTAATCCATAGGGTAGGCAGTCATCAATTTGGAAGAGATTCCCTTCTAAAAGGAAAAGTATTTTTCATTGCATAGAACTTGGAATATATTTTCCTTCAGAAACCATTTTCTATATGTACTTTTCCTTGGATTAACTTCCAACTACTCTATAAATATCCTGCATATTCCTTGTCTTTTATATCATCTTCCCTATTAGGATGTTTACTAATTATGGGTTTATAACTATCTTTATAATGAAGAAAATGAGAAAACACTCTGCCATATCTCTGCCTCTTATCTTTTCCAGTCAGCAATTATTTCTTACCACCAGTCCCAGCATCAATGAAAAGAACTAGGGGAGAGAGTATGAGATGAAACAAACTTCTTACTGTTCCATTATAGCCTCTGCCTCTCCTTCCTCTGCTATCCTTTAGGGACTTCATGGGCTTTTGTGGACATATGCTGGCATTTCACTGTTACCTGACACTCAATCAACCAGCATTTATTAAACTCTTACTATATTTGTGATTATGCTAAGCATTGGGAATATAAAGAATGTATAAACAGTCCCTGATCTCAATTAGTACCCTCTCTAATGAGGAAGAAAACGTAGAAATGCCTGAACAAATTAAGTCATATGAATGTAATGGAATGCTATTGTGCCATAAAAAATGACAGAAGAGGGGCAGCTAGGTGGCACAGTGGATAGAGCACCAGCCCTGAAGTCAGGAGGACCTGGGTTCAAATCTGGTCTCAGACACTTAACATTCCCTAGCTGTGTGACCCTGGGCAAGTCACTTAACCCCAATTGCCTCAGCAAAAAAGCAAAAAAAAAAAAATGACAGAAGACAAGGTGAAATTTATAAGACTTGTATGAACTGATGAAAAGTGAATCGAAAAGAATCAGAACACATTAGACAAGAACAACAGTGTAAAGGCAAATAACTTTGAAAGACTATAAGAACTTTGATCGATGCAGTGACTGATTAACTACCATTCCCAGAGAATCATTGATAAAACTTGCTATCCACCTCCTGTCAGAGAGATAACAACAATATTTAGATAGGGTCTAAGAGCTTTAAAATACTATCTCATTTGATCCTTACAACAAACCTGAGAGATAGGTAACAATGATTATCCCTATTTTACAGCTGAGGGAATTGAGATATTGATTAAGTGAGTTGCCCAAAATCACACAGCTAGTACGTGTCTGAGGGTAGAATTCAGGTTCCTTAAATTCTGAGCAGCTAGATGGTGCAGTGAATAGAGTGCCGGGCCCAGAGTCAGAAAACTCATCTTCCCAAGTTTAAATCTGGCTTCAGACATCTACTAGACATGTGACCTTCAGCAAGTAACTTAACTGTTTGCCTTAGTTTTCTATAAAATTATAGAAAATCTACAAAATTAGTCAGAGGAGGAAATAGCAAATCACTAGTACCTTTGCCAAGAAAACCCCCAATGAGTTCATGAAGAGCTGAATATGAAAAATGACTGAACAACAGCTTCCTAGCTCAAGGCCCAGAGCACTCTCCACTATACCACCTAATGATGGAAACTAAACATAGATAAGGTAGGAATTTGTTTAAAGATTCTTGTTTTTATTTTCCTAATGCCTATGGGAGAAGGAGGAGGAGATGATGGAGTACAGGGAGTGAAAAGAAATAAATGTTTCCTTTTCCTTTTTTTTCACTTTGTATTTAATTTTTTCTAATTACATGTAAAGATAGTTTTCAACATATGTGTGTATATAATCATTTTAAATATATTTCCATATTAATCATATTGTGAAAGAAAAATCAAAACAAAAGGGAAAAACCATGAGAAAGAAAAGGTGAAAATAATGTGTTTCAATCCACATTTAGTCTCTATAGTTCTTTCTTTGGATGCAGGTGGCATTTTTGAATTTTTAGATCACTATACTGTGAAGAAGAGCTAAGTCCATCATAGTTGATTAACACACAATCTTACTCTTACTGTGTACATTATTATCCTTGTTCTGCTTACTTCATTCTGCTTCAGCCTATGTAAGTCTTTCCAGGTGTCTCTGAAATCAGCCTGCTCATCTTTTCTGATAGTACAATAATATTCCATTACATTCATATACCACAATTTGTTCAGCCTTTCCCCAATTAATGGGTATACCTTCAATTTCCAATTCCTTGCCACTCCAAAAAGGACTTCTATAAACATTTGGGTCCTTTCCCCTGTTTTATGATCTCTTTGGGATATAGACCCAGTTATGATACTGCTAGATTCAAAGAATATGTACAGTTTGATTGTCCTTTGTACACAGTTCCAAATTGCTCTCTAGAAGGGCTGGATCAGTTTACAATTCCACCAAAAATGCATTAGTGTCCCAGTTTTCCCACACGCCTTTCAAAATTTATCATTATCTTTTCCTGTCATTTTAGCCAATTGATATATTTGAGGTGGTAATTCAAAGTTGTTTTAATTTACAGAAAATAAATATTTCTGGTTATGAGAGGTAATGTAATATAGTGGATAGAATTCTGAATTTGCAATCAAGAAGGACTAGGTTTGAGTTAAATCTATAAGAATGAGTCATTTCCCAATTGGCAAAAGGTCAAAAGATATGATCAGGCAGTTTTCAGAAGAAGAAATCAAAGTTGTCCATAGTCATATGAAAAAAATGCTCTAAATCACTATCGATTAGTGAAATGCAAATTAAAACAACTAAGAACTACCACCGCACACTTATCAGATTGGCAAATATGACAGAAAAAGTAAATAACAAATGTTGGTGGGGATGTGGAAAAATTAAGGCATCAATGAACTGTTGGTGGAATTGTGAAGTGAACCAACTATTTTGGAAAACAAATTAAAACTAAGTCCAGAGGGCTATAAAACTGCATATCCTTTGAACTAGCAATACCACTATTAGTTTTGTATCCCAAAGAGATTAAAAAAAAAAGAAAGGACATATTTACAACATATTTTTATAACATTATAAAAATATGTTGTAACTATAAGCCCTTTCTTTTTTTGTGGGTATTTTTTGTGGGCAAAGAATTAGAAATAGAAGAGATGCCTATCAATTGAGAAATGATCAAACAAGTTATAGCACATGATTGTAATGGAATACTATTAAGCTATAAGAAAATGACAAGCAGTGGGGTTTCAGAAAAACCTGGAAAGATTTATATGAACTGATACAAAGTGAATTGAACAGAACCAGAAGAATATTATACATAGTAATAGCAATATTATATGATGATCAACTATGAATGACTTATCCTTCCTGTTGATGAGCTAAGGGGGATGTCTACCCCAAGCATATGAAGACTTTCCTCTGCTGGAATAGGTGGATGAGAACAATTTGTTCCAATACTATGAAAGTGAAGCGAGTGCTGTGAAATGCTTAGAACTTGGTTCTAGCACAATTGAAGATAGCACAATCATCCTTTGCATCCTGTGATACTACCAGTCATTTCTTTTTTTTTTTACTTTTGTTCTGTCACTGGACTTCAATAACTCAGAAAGAATGAGGCTGATGATTCTATATAACTCTGCCTCATTTAAATTTAATTCATGCTCAAGTCAAGACACTATTAGTGATGTTACTGGTCCTCTTCAAAAATGAAGGACAAACAACAATGATAATATGAGACAATGTGCATGTTACTACACACATTTTCTGAGCACAGATATTTTAGTAGTAAGGACTGTCATTCTAGAAAGAAGAATATAGACTCAACAATTTCTCTCTTCATTTTACACTAAGATTTTTTTGGACAGGAAATCGGATGATAGATTTCCCAAGAAAGGGAAAGGGTTCAGTAAAGAGTAAAAAAAGTTCAATAAAAGAACTTTGCAAACAGAAGTAAGAATGTATAATTTTAATCATTTCCATTAAGTTGTTCTAACATGGGCAGACCTGGATCTAAGTACATTTTAATTTGAAGAAACACCAAGCTAGCTACCCTGATCAAAAATCTCTTCTACATCTATGATAAAGTAGCTGAAATTTGTTCATTGGCAATGTATCCCTTTTAATTTTTTAGATTTTCTTGTCTGATAGAATCTCCTACTAAAAGGCAAACCTTAACAACTAATACCTCAGCAGCTTTTTTTTTATTAAAACTTTTTATTTGCAAAACATATGTATGGTGTAGGGGACTTCCTGCCATCTAGGGGAGGGGAGGGGACTGAGGGTAAAATTTGTAATGGAAAGCTTTGTAAAGATCAATTCTGAGGAACTACCCATACATATGTTATACAAATAAAAAGCTTTAATTAAAAAAATACATATGTATGGGTAATTCATCAATATTAACCCTTACATAGCTTTCTGTTACAAATTTTTCCCTAGTCCCCACCCCTCCCCTAGATGGCAGGAAGTCCACTATGTTAATTATGTTAAAATACTTGACATCGAATATATGTATACATATTTCCACACTTATTGTTGTGCAAGAAAAATTGTATCTACAAGAAAAAAAATCAGAGAAAGGAAACACAATGCAAGCAAACATCAATAGAGAGCATGAAAATGTTATGTTGTGGTCAACATTTCATATCCCTCTCTCTGGGTGTATATGGCCAGTGAACAATTGGAACTGGTTTGAAGCATGTCATTGTTGAAGAGAGCCATGTCCATCAGAACTGATCATCATATAGCATTGTTGTTGCCGTGTTTGATGATCTCCTGGTTCTGCTCACTTCACTCAGCATTAGTTCATGCAAGTCTCTCCAGGCCTCCCTGAAATCGTCCTGCTGGTCGTTTCTTACAGAACAATAATATTCCATAACATTCATATACCATAATTTGTTCAGCCATTCTCCAGTTGATGGGCATCCATTCAGTTTCCAGTTTCTAGCCACTACAAAAAGGGCTGCCACAAACATTCTTGCACAGGTGGGGCCCTTTCCTTCATTTAAGATTTCTTTGGGATATAAGCCCAATAGAAACACTGCTTGCTCAAAGGTTATGCACAGTTTGATAACCTTTTGAGCATACTTCCAATTTGCTCTCCAGAATGGTTGGATCCGTTCACAGTTCCACCAACAATGTATCAGTGTCTCAGTTTTCCCACATCCCCTCCAACATTCGTCATTATCTTTTCCTGTCATTTTATCCAATCAGACAGGTGGGTAATGGTACCTCAGAGTTGTCTTAATTTGCATTTCTCTGATCAATAGTGATTTAGAGCACCTTTTCATATGACTAGAAATAGTTTTAATTTCATCATCTGAAAATTGTCTGTTCATATCCTTTGACCATTTATCAATTGGAGAATGGCTTGAATTCTTTTAATATGAGACAATTCTCTATATATTTTAGAAATGAGGCCTTTATCAGAACCCTTAAATGTAAAGATGATTTCCCAATTTATTGCAGTTTTTTTTAATTGGATGCTTTCAGCTCTGAAATAAGAAAATAATGTTATTCAGGAATTAGACCCAATCTGACATTTCCAACTGCTCTTCAGATATCTGAAATTGAATATCCAGAAGATATTTTAAACTTACTGTGTCCAAAATGAAATTCTTATTGTTTCTCCTAAACACTCCCTTCCTCATTTATTTATTCCTATTATTACAGAGGGCAACACCATCCTTACAGTCCCTCAGGCTCATAACCTAGGATTCATCCTGACCTCCTTACAACTTCTCCCCCTTCATATCCAATCTGTTAACAAGGTCTATCAATTTCCCCTTTGCAATATCTCTTAAGTATGCCTTCCTCTCCCTTTCTGACACTGTTACCACTATGATATAAGCCCTCATAACCTCACACCTTAATTACTACAATAACCTGCTGGTGGACATGCCTGCCTCAAATCCCTCCCAACTCTGATTCATCCTCCATTCAGTCACTAAAATAATTTTCCTAAAGCACAGATCCAAACTTGTCATCTACACAATAAACTCCACTGACTCGCTATTATCTCCAAAATTAAATATAAAATCGTGTTTGCCATTCAAAACCCTTCATATCCTAACTGCTCATACCTTTTCAGTCTTAACCCTCCCTCCCTGCTACATCTCTATCATCCAGTGACACTGGCTACCTTGCTAGTCTTCAAACAAGATTCTCCATCTCTAGGCTCCAGGTATTTTCTCTGGATGTCTTCTCATCCCTGGAATACTTTTCATCCCCATCTCTGCCTACTGGCTTCTCCATAATACATGTGTATTATGTATAAGGAGACTTCTCCTTAAGTCTCAAGTAAAATTCTATCTTTTACAAGAAGCCTTTCCCAACTCCTCTTTTAATTTTAGTGTCTTTTCTGTCTTATTTATTCCTTATTTATTCCAAATATAGTTTGTTTTGTACATATGTGTTTGCTTGGTCTCCCCCACTAATTTGTGAGTTTGTTGAGGGCATTAGCTAGCCCTTGGCACAGGGCCTTGCATGAGTAGACAGTTAATAAATGTTTACTGTCTATTGACTGATTAGTGATCTGGAACATTTTTTTTTAAATATGACAACTGGTTTTTTGGATTTCTTCCTCTAAAAAGCAAAATTTCAATAATTTGGATATCACCTATAGCAAAGTTGCAATAATTCAAGTATGGACGAAACTGAAATTTACCTTTGCCATGAGAGAAAATGTGAGACAATGGAAAGAACACGACTAGGAATCAGAAGACATCATTAATTCTAGGTCCAATTCCACCACTAACTAGCTTTTTAAATCCCTTAACCTCTCAGGGCTCCATCTGCCTCATCTATAAAATGAGGAATATCAAATAGATGATTTCTAACGTTTCTTCCATTTCCAAAAATTTATAATTACTGCACATGTTTAACATAAACTACACTACTTGCTATCTAGAAGAGGGATGGGGGGAAAGGAGAGAGAAAATAATTGGGACACAAGGTTTTGTAAGGGTGAATGTTGAAAACTATTTTTGCATATATTTTGAAAATAAAAAGCTATTATTAAAAAATCAAAAATATCTATAATTCCATTCACTTTAAGGAAAAATATGAGCACAAACAATATTTCAAGGAAATATTTAAACTTCCTGAACCATCCTATACATGAATTGTGTGAATAGCAATATATAGAGGTTCTAATTATGAATAATCCTTATCCAATCATTAGATCAGATCCAGAAGGAACTATATACCTCTCTTTGGTAATTAACACTTGGTTAAAGGTAAAGTGTATTTTTAAAATTATACCCTACAACTCATATTAACTTTCCACCCAATTAATACAAATCAATACTTATTTTTAAATTTCTTACTACCTAATAACAATAATTGACATTCATACAGGGCTTTACATATATGATTTCATTTGATCTTAACTGGAAGTCTATGAAACAGATAATATAGGCACCATTATCCCTATATTATGGGTAAGAAAACTGAGCTTCAGAGATATTCATAATGGCTAATAATAATAGTTAATATTCACATAGCATTTATTATCTCAGTTGATCCTCACAATTATCCTGTGAGGTAGTTATTATTATTTCCATTTTACAGATGAGTGAACTGAGGGTGAGGTTAAGTGGTTCATCCAGGATCCCATGCTTAGTAAGTCCATGAAGCAGATTTGTACTAAGGTCTTCCTAACTCCAAGTACACTACTCGAGACACTATTCCAGTCTGCCTTTCTAAAATTTCATGTGAGTTTTGCTACAACCTATGTGAAATTCATGAGGAATTTGTTTGGCATACCTTCAACTACAAAATTTGCTACATAGATAGGTGTTCAAAATTTTAAAATTGTTCTTTTACATAGCTAACTTTTTTAAAAAAATTATAAACATGATATAATGCATCTTAATCTCTGGCAGGATCTTCCAAGGTAAAAATATTTAGAGTCTAAATATATGAATAAAATGTGGATGCCCCAAAGTTAGTTTGGGGTTTGTAAAGGTTAAAAAAAAAAAAACAGGAACTCATGGTGGGAGGGAGTCTATTTCCCCATCTATCAAGAACTCCAAACAATATCATCAACTTTCTAAAAAGTTGGCAAATTGTAAGTTGCTACCAGAATCTGCAAACACAACAGGGAACACTTTATATCTTTAAATGAAGTCACTTCCTGTGGCTTGTATGTAGTGCTTTCTAATCAGGGTGGACAAAGAGGGGCCTCATTCCTGAAAGTTGAGCCCATTTCAAACAACCCAAATGAAAAGTGCTATTTGATTTCCCACTTTCCCCTCCAGCCTTTTTGTCCCACAGCCTCTCCCTGCTCTGGAATGAAATCACATGAAATTACTTCCAGGAACTGGGGAGGATTTGCAATCAAGTCCTAAACTATAAGTGCTATATTTAATGCAGTGTTATCTACAAGTTAATTCATTCACATATTTGTGAATATGTGTGTGCACATATATGTACATGTATACATATATATCTTTATGTACATATTATGTGAGGTACAGGGATATATATGAGTGTTTTATGTAATTACATAAGTGCATAATTACATGGTTTATTAATGTTATTTTATATATTTTATTATAGATTATAATATATATCATATTACATATTTTCTTGTTCTTACTCAGTCATGTCCAACTCTTTGTGAACTTATTTAGGGTATTCTTGGCAAACATATTGGAATTTTTTTGCCACTTCCTTCTCTAGTTCATTTGATAAGGAAACTGAGCAAAGAGGACTAAGTGACTTGCCCAGGGTCATGCAGCTAGTAAACATCTCTGGAAAATGATCTAAACTCAGAAAGAAAATTCTTCTTGATTCCAAGTCTGGTGCTTCATTCATTGTGCCATTTTGCTGCCCATATTATATATAAATTATGTATTTATAAAATATTACATAATTATACAAATAATTTATATGATAATCATATATTATGTGTAATAACATATGTTAATCACATATAAAATGTACACCTGGATGCTTTATTTCATTTTATATAATTTAATTTATTACACATAATTTATTATATGATTTATTATGCATCATATGTTAGAATATAATGCATAAATCACATTTATAATATAGAAACATAATTTATATGATAATCACATGTAAAAGAGAATTTTGTAAATTTTATATAAATCACACACACAACACAACTCTACTTCTGATCAAAATCAAAGTAACTTTCTTCTTTAAGGAGAAATTTGAACTCTTCAAAGATCCCCCAAAATAAAATACCTGATCTACTACTGTAACAATCCAAATGAGTATTTTATAAATGAAGACAAAAAGTTCATTCTTTAATTGTATTGCTTATGTCTTGAGCTTTTATTTATAGTATAACATAGAACAAAAACCAGAATATTAAATGAATTTCTTTCAATACTGCCCCTAATAGTAAACCATTAGGTAATGAAAAAAAGTTCAAATTTTGTTACTAATGTCTCATTTAATATATATTCTCATTTTATGTTTGTCTTTAAATTACTCTTTTATTGGAAATGTGCTAATGAAATTCAAATTTCCTTCAAAAAGGAAAGATGACTCAGAATCTTAGGAAAAGGAATAAAAAATCAAATCAGTGTTCTATGAAATCAGGGTTAACAATAATTACAATTTTCCTTTCTATCTCCATTTCTTCATTCATAATGATCTATAAAGAAGTTAGGTTAAATGAGCTTTAAGTCCTGTTAGACCCTAACATTTTATGGTTTGCCTTTTACTCAAATATTGTTAAAAAAAAAAAAAAAAGGTTTTGTGTCTTTTGAAGCAGAGGTTATAACACATACTAGTTTATATTTGGTTAAGTTAAAGTGGTTAAGTTTTATTTATTTCATATAAAATATTAGCAACAAATTATGCCAAAGCAAAAATTTGAACAAGTATGATCTGAAAACTATGTCTCAGTTGATGTTTTCATCTTCTATGCCATTTTTCCTTCCTTCCCAAATTATTTACTCTTTAATGGTTTTTCTCAAAAAAAAAAAAAAATTAATAGGGATAAAAGGGCCAGGCTAGAGCTTTTTGGAGGGGAGGAAAGGCGATAGTGGGAAAAGGATTTCCCACAGAGCTTAGCACAGTTTCAAGAGCACAGCAGGCACTCAATAAAAACTTACTGAATTTAAGAACTCACAATTTTCCAGAGTTAAAGTTAAAGAAATAATAACAATGGAGCACCAACTGTTTCACTGGTGGAATTATATTAAAGTATTGATCTCAAGATACTACTTATGTATCAAAATTGATCTAGGTAGGGGAAGCTAGGTGGCGCAGTGGATAGCAAACCAGCCCTGAAGTCAGGAGGACATGAGTTCAAATTTGAACTCAGACACTTAACACTTCCTAGCTGTGTGACCTTGAGCAAGTCACTTAACCCCAATTGTCTAAGCCCGCCCCCCCCCAAAAAAATGTTCTAGGTAGTACAAAATTTTGACTTCTGGCCATTGCCTAATGTTTTATCATCATTGGCAGTTTGGGGATTCTTTTTGTTGTTGTTGTTAGCATAGTAATTAGAAAATAACGTGTTCAGGTTATACATGTAATTAAAATTGTTTTATATTTTAGTTTTCTCTATGTTAATAACAGTGTGTAATTATAAAGAAACTTTTGCTTGTAGACTAGAAAGGAAAGAGGAGAATGAGAAGGTAAGCATGATATAGTGAGGAGGGGGAAAATACTAATTTTGGAATCTAGGTAGCTAGATTTGAATCTCAGTTCTGTGACTTACTTATGTGTGAGACCATGGGAGTAGTCTCTGGACTTCAGTTTTCTATTCTGTTAAATGAGGAAATCAAGCTAGATGATCTCTGAGGACCCTTCTAACTCTAGCTCTATGGTACTGTGAGCATTAAGGGTGGATCAGATTAACCCTGCTCCATAGTAATCCATAGTAATCAGATGCTTATTCTTTATGTAACCTTGAGAATATCTCTCTCTAACCCATCTAGAGCCCAATGGTTGTCAAAGAAGCCCTGAACCCATCCCCCAAATGCATCCTTTCCCACTTGCTTTTCTTCCCCCCCCCCCCTCATTTGGCCTTCCCAGAAGTCATCTGGGACAGCAAAGAAGGGGAAGACTTGGAGGGGACAAAAGAAACAGCTTTCATAGTCTTACTTTCTTCTGCTCTCAGGTGATTAGGCAGTAAGAAAACTCCCTTTTAAAGTGCATCTCTCCTTTCCCTTCTACCTTTGTGAGAACTGCCTGATGGATCACAGAGTTTGGATGAGATGGGAGTCACTACTCTATCCCTTCTCATAAGATAAAGGACTACCAGACCTTACCGAATACCCTGCCACTATTTCCTATAGTTCATTAGCTCACTATTTACTATTTACTCTCACTATCAGACAGTCCCCTGGCACTGACATCTGACCTACTGATACTACTTAAGGTCTGTTGGGCTTGGTACCCACCCAATTACTATATCCTTAGGACTTCCAGGCATTTCCATCTATAGATGAACTTTATTTTTTACATTGTCTCCTCCAATTAGAACGTGAGCTCTTAGAAAACAGGGTCTATCTCTCTTTTTCTATTTGTATCCCCTGGGTTTGGTACATAGCAATCACTTAATAATGTTTTTTCATTCATTCATTAATTTATTGGCCTCAGTTTTCTCATCTGTAAAATGTGGAAGTTGGACTAAAAAATCTCCAAATTTATGATTCTAATTACTCTCAGAGATTTAATGCAAGTGCTAGCTATTGTTTATTTTAAGGAAGTTAAACTTAAAATCTAGTTGTAATGTGATTTATAAAATAGGGCATTTATTTTATGAACATTGCCTGACTCACAGTTACAAAAATTTCAGGTTCTCTCAAACCCCAGGTGTTATCTGGGCTTCCTACTAGTCTCATGTGACATACTTGGGACAAAGCTAAAAATAATCAGTTGGAACACAGAGCTGCCTCGGGACCAGAGCAAGAAAGTAAGGAAGATTGGGGCAAGAACTATCCATGGCCTGAACATCCATGTGGACCAAATTAGGCCCACCAGACCCAAGAATGCAGGCCACTTGAGATTCTTAATAACCAATCAATAAATAAATGATGCGATTAGTTAACATGTGAAAACTGGGAGGACAGTAGGGTATGTTATTGTTGTTCAGTCTTTTTTTAATCCTGTCATGACACCATTTGGGTTTTTTTTTTTGGCATATATATTGAAGTGGTTCACCATTCCCTTCTCCAGCTTATTTTATAGATGAGCAAACTGAGGGTTAAGTAACACAGGTACTAAGTGTACCTGTACTAAGTGTGTACAGAGTACAGATTTAAACTCTGGTCTCAGTTTCCTCATCTATATTCCTTACTCTAGGCCCAGCACTCTATCCATTGTGCCATCTAGCTACCCACAGTAGGGAGTAATAATCTGAAACTTTTGGTTATGTGAAAAAATTATTTTTTGGAAAAAGTACCTTCTTTTTCATGAAATCACTAAAACAAAAGCTTAATGCCTTCATAAAGTGATGAAAATCTGGAGATATATGTGTGTGTGTATGTGGGTATATCTAGGCATATACATACAAATGTGTGTATATAAATCTCATGCATATATTTTATATTTCCAATCAAGGAGTTCATTATAAAAATAAACAGATACATTATTAAGCAATAATTATTCTAGTCATTTGAGAATGTGAATTTCAACCCAAAAGATGTAAATATATGGGAAATGTAATTCAATTTAAAACCTACCACTTTATAGACAACTTTTCAGCAATGTTTATTTCACCCTTCACTAAAGTCCTAATCTGATGCTGCACTGTAGTATAGAGATGACTGTAGATTATTGAAAAGGGCCTTGAACCTGGGTTCAAATTCTACCTAAGACACTTACTAGCTATGTAAACTTAGAAAAGCCACTGAACCTTTTTGTGCCTCAGTTTTCTCATTGTAAAGTGAAAATGTGGACTTGATAGCCTCTAAATTTGTGTTCCAACAATAGTGCAATTTAAGATCTGACAGGTCGCCTCACACCAAAAGGATTTAATGAACAAGATTTCTTAAGCTGAAATCCATGAATTTATTTTCTTAAAAAATAAAAGAATCCTCCCTGGTGTACTGCTGGGCACTTGACAAGGTTCTGTTTTTTTTTTTTTCTTTTTCTGTCTTTCTTTTTTCTATCATTTTTTTCTTATTTTATATTTAATGCAATAAATAAATTTTAACAAAAAATAAAATTGTAAAAAATTAAGAATCAAAAAATGTTTATTATATTTAAATATGTTTTATATTTTATATATTTTAATAACTGCATTTCAATATTATTGGCTTCTTTTGTAATTTTATGTGGGGATTTTGCACTTAAAAAAAAAAAAAAAGACATTCTGAGAAGAGGTCCATAAACTTCAGTAGGCTGCCAAATGGTTCCATGAAACAAAAAAAAAAGTAAAGAACATTTGCCTTGAAGACCAAGATTGGGCTGTTTGCCTATGACCAAGCTAGTCATCACAAGGTTCATCATCTCATAGTTGACCACCAGGTGAAGAAATATTTTGGCCATAGAAATTCATTCAAGTGTCTACTAAAGTGTGGAGAGGTTGTGACCTAATCAGTAAGGGTGCTCATAATGATAAAAATCATGGCTTAGTTGAATTATCTTTCCTTTGTGGATCAGCACCTGTACTTGAACTAACTACTTCTTAAGGTTTATTGTTCGGTATTTTCCCCCCAATTTAGTACCAGCTTAAAGATCAGGAACTAATTCTTTTGGCAGTGTTGTTTTCCTCAGGAAATAATTTTACATTTAAATGAAGTGAGGGCTTTTCTCTGCTTTTGACAATGACAGTCTAATTTAAAGCACAAGAATACTGATTAGCTCAGATGTTCATAGAGAGTAAAAGTGAAGTAAAGATTTAAAGTTGCAGCATTTTTTCCATGTCAAATTCAGGTGCAGTAAATGAAGAAAATGTAGTAGAAGCCATTGGTCTTCAACTATGAACTCAAGTAATTTTAAAAAGCAAATGCATAATAATGGAAATTGTTCTCTTGATGAAGCAATACATTTACAACATATAAAGTAATCTAAAAGTAAAAGTTTTTATTTTCCTATCAGTACCTATCAAGCAACTAGCTTCATCAAACTTAGGTTGGCCAAGCTCTGAATAATCATGAACCCAATTTTTAAAAATTATATAATAATACAGATATAGAATGTTGCAAAAGTTTTCATTAAGTTTTAACTATTAAAACTTAAAGATCAAGAACTAATTCTTTTGACAGTTTTTTCCCTCAGAAAATAGTTTTATATCTAAGCTATGAGGGTTTAAAACTCCATTAACGATTTGGGGATACTCTGTATAATTATAAATATATAAATGATTCTTATACATAAATTATTCATTCAATTTATTTAAAATGGTATGAGCATCATAGTTAACATAAAGATAAGACTAAGCTTTAGAACAGGCTTGAAATTTCAATGAGAAGTAGTCATCTGTTAAATATAAGTAACATTTTCTTAATGCTATTGTTCACTATTGATTTGTTTTTGTTTGTTTTCTTTTAATGAGAGTATTTTGGTTTAATTTCTTATCTTTGGGTTTGTCTACTCCATTGAGAAAAAAATATGAACCAATTTCCTTAAAAAAAGAAAAAAAGACAGGTTGCATATCACATTCTCACATGTAACATTGTTATTAAAAAAAATACTCTTGTTCATTTTAAACTGCACACTTCTGTAATTCTAATGTAAGCATGAGAAACCACCGTCTTCTCTTTGGGGTGAATTTCCAAATACTTCTGTGTTAAATTGAAGTCTAATTTTCCCTGTCCCTTGTTTTCACAAGAAGGCCCATTCCACACCATGTGCTCCTTTTCAGCTGTCAATAAACAGAAGCAGTGAATTCCCCCATGGCTTTACAAAGCTAGTTAGGCATAGCCATTCATTCCTCCAGGAAAACAGGGCATTGATTTCAGAGAGTTCCCAGGGAGCAACTGCAACAAAGAGATCAAAGGCCCACCTCTCTTTCCTTCCATTGCTTTCATTAGGCCTGGCCCAGACGAACAGCGACAGGTTTCCTCAAGACAAGGAGAGGGCCTGGCAGACCACCTCATGGTTCAATTCAAATTCATCCGCTTCCTACATTCCAGTGACAGTCCAGAATGCTAACCATGACAAACCAGCACAATCACACAGCATAATATACTGCCCGCTAGTTCATCCAAGGTCACAGGGAGAAAACAAGCACCAAGGGAAGGCCTTTGCTACTGGGGCGTGCTGAGCTTCAATGGCTCTGTGACATTTCATAAATAAACTTCTCTTTCTTTCTTTTTTTGCAAGTTGTTTCAACTCCAAAAAAAGAAAGGTCTCAACTTCACTATTTGCCATTTCATTAATGTCACCTCATCAAAACTACATAGAAAAACTTTATTTTTGCTTTTAGAGTTCCGTTGATTGTAAAAGTATTGATTGCTACACAACTGCATCCCTCATTAGCCCAACAACTGTGGTAAAGTTGTATAATTCCACCCAATAATCCAAATCTTTAGGACCAATCTTTAGGACCTATAAAGCTAACATTCAAGAAGGAAGGAGGAACCTCAACTTGTGGGGTGTGTTAATGGCGCTTTCAATTGTAGGGCATAGAATAAAGAATTTGAGATCATGTTTACAAAACAATAAGTAAAAGAGGGATCTATTTTGTTTAATCAGTTTATCAGCCAACTAGATGTATACTGAGCAGATTAACTGAAGAATAGCTATATTTCTAGATCAGTTGCTTTCCTATATATAATGGGACCATCATACTATATGGACAGAAATAATAAAATATATAAATCTTTCATTTAACTATTCAAATGTAAGGAGAAAAAAGTGAAGTTTAAAAATTCAAAACCAAAAAATGTAAAACTGTATTGGATGGAGATTTAGCAAACTCAATGCTTTTAACATAAAATCACACCACTCAGCACCAGCAGTGCTAGCTTCCCACGCTGCCCATCCAATATGCTTCAACCCTGACCTGAGGGGATCACCTCCAAAGACCTTCAGAGTCATCCATTCACTCATTGTTCGTTTGACTGCCAACAAAGATGCCATTTTGTATAGGGCCAATGAACAGTCATCCAAGAGTAAAGACTTCCACTTATTTGCCCATTGGAACATACGTGAACTTATAAAATAGAAAACTATGGGAGAGGTAGCTTCAGTTAGTATGCAAAGAAAAGAAGCTGAGATTAGGAACATTAATACTGTCTCACACTTGCATTGCTTTGGGGTCTATAGAAAACGTTTAACTTAGGTGCTCCTTATAACTTTGTGGGGATAAGAATACCCAATTTCTTCAGGGAATTGTGAAAATCAAGTTTCCTCATGCATTGTGATCTACTCACGAAAGAGAGCCTTGCAAATTGAATCAAATATCATTATGACACAGAAGAACTGTAATCAAATAATATAAAATATAGTAGAGGAACTTTCTGCTTAAACAAATGCTAAAGCAAAATCCTCTTACAAAACAAAGATTCTCTTTGTCGAGTAGAGAATAATCATTCACTAATTGAGCTAATTCATGAACCTAGATTTTCATGTGTTGGGACTGCTTAAAGGAAGGTATACTTGTAGAAAAAAACTTGGCTAGCCATGAGTCAAATCATGTCTCTTAAAATAAAGTAAAAATCTGTGCTAACATGATTGACCTATAACAGAATTGTTTGTTTCACACTTCTGTATATGTATTGAGCCCTATTCCACATGTACACATGCATTGCATAAACTCTTAGTACTACATGAAGTGAAACTGATGTATATATAAGTGATTAATTTGTCACTTTGGTACTAACTCCCTTTATGTGGGATTATTCAATAAAGTCCTACTCTGAATCCTTAATGTTGGCATGGCAGTGAACCTGGCTTCTCCAAAGGCAAAGCCAGCACAGCACAAACTCTAGTAGATTCTACCTTACTAGAAAAAGCTTCAAGCACAAGCAGGACAACAAACTGCCTACTGTCTGAGAGTCAGACCAGATAAATATCAAGTAAATTGACCCCAGGTGATAAGGTCTTTGCCACAGTAACCCAAAGAGCAGAGCAAAATACAAAATATCCATAGTCCTGTGTGAGTTCTTTTCACTTCTACAACAAGAGTAGAAAAGTGGGAAAATGGCAATAAACAATAAGATTTAATACTGTTTTTAAACAATCTATAAACATTAACTTAACTATTGGTACTCCAATGACCAACAAATTTATGTACTTTTGAAATAACTAAATGGAAGAATGATTCATAGTTTCTTCTTAGGAGAAAATAAAGATGATAGCAGAATTGGTTTCATTGCATACTTAAAGGAAACATTTCACAAGACACTTGATTATCTTGTCAACATGATGAGCATAAATAAAAGCCACCACACAAAGATAATGTCAGCTTATGTAGCAACATGTGTTACATAGGATGAAAAAGAAGAGGAATTCTATCAAGTTATAATCAGATCTTCCAATGAAGCCAACAAATAGGTTAATACTTTGCAATTTCAATGCAGAGATGGGCATAGTAAAGAATGGAGGGGTAGAGGGAATGAAGTTTAGGATTTCTAAATGAAAAAAGCAATGGCTTAGTAACTGCAGAAATCTTGCACCCATATCTCATGAATTATTTCTTCAAGAAGAGTCTGAAGGCCCTGAACATATTAAGTGTCCCCCCAAAAAAAATCAAATTAAAAAATGAAAATTACTAAAGATTAATAGCTAGAAAACAACTGATTGTCAATGTGAAAATCATCTTTCAGAATGATCTTCCATCAGACTTGTCATTGAAGAAATAAAAATCAATATCAACTCGAAGGATAAAGACAAAAGTGAATGAGACATGAGAAAAAGAATGAGGAAAAGACACTTGCATGACTATCATTCTTTCTTATGGAAATTTAAGTGATTTAAAAAAAAACTGCCAAAATAAAGTGGCCAAAATAGCCCAGAAACTACATCAGCCAACAAAAGAGTTCTTTGCTAAGTAGAGAAACATGACAGCCAAGGGTGACATATGTTTGGAACATAAACTCATTTATAAAACCTCATGGAGAATGGTAGAAGCTTATGAGCAGTACCACCTCATAAAACAGGGAGAAACAGTAGGAAAACAAGTCTGTAGAAACCTTGGTATAATGCCCAATTAAGCTAGCTCTTCCCAAGACCATTCAAAGAAAAAATTGGAGGGACAAGAAAAGAATGAAGAAAAAAAAAAGGAGCAGAACTATTAACATTTCCATAATAAATTCTTTTTTCCCCCATTGGTGACAATGGAACATGAACACAGAGTTAAACTCTTAACATCTCAAACTCCTGTTACTCTAAAGAAAAATGGGGAAATGGCACTAACAATAGAGAAGAAAAACTTGTCAGATCTCATACACTTAAGAGGAAACTCAAGTTGGAAATAACACAATTTTAAAAAGACTTATGAATATCAATTTTTAAGATATGTGAAACAATTATGGGGAAAATTCACATTATTATGGGGTGTGTGATCAAGATGACATTAGTAATCTGTGAGCCATAAATCTGCCTTCTCATTTCTATGAAATCTTGAGACTAATTTAAACATTTCTGAGATTACTCTTCATGAAGATAAAAGAGGGTAATCATTAGGTTTTTGCAAATAACATTCTACATTAGACCATATCTTCACCATCTCACAAATGAATGAAGAAAGATACAGAGAATATTAAGATCCCATTTTGTTTATTTTTTGTTGATTTTTTGAAAAAAGCATCCCATTTGGTTAGTCAAAATACAGCCCTACTCATTCTTCTCTTTAAATGTATTGCATACATTAAAATCAAACAAAAGTTTTTGGTAGATTCAACAAGAGAAAAAATATATTTATGACTCGCTGTATAGCAATATCAAATAGAGGTATGCTCAGCAAATATGTATGCACTGTTACAAAGTGTTTCCAGTGCAAAGTTCAAATCAAAGAGAGATTCCTTAAAAGAGTAAGTAATTGTTGCTCTCATTATGCTAATTTCATCAAATTATAGCTTTAGTCTCTTAAAAGTGAAGCACACTAGCTCAAGACAGTTGAACCTGACAATGCATACAAAAAAAAAGACTAAGCGGATAAAGAATGCTTATTGCCTATATTATGATATGCTACTGAATGGAAGGCCAAATGAATTTGAACATCAATGCATATACCTTGGACAGAAAATGCAAATGGACCACTAGTGCCCAGTCTGGAATTAAAGACAGGGACAAAGGCAGCCTAGAATTTGTGAAATTGAATAGTACTTGCAATAATTACTGTGTTACATGCAACAAAAACATCTACCTTTTTAACCACCTGGTTTTCATCTAGTGATGCTAGGTGGCTATGAATAATATTCTTTAAAAGTGGGAAATCAAAATTGTGGGTGAAGATTGTGGAGCAATGTAGCAATATATTTCAAACATAAATATAGCACATGACCAACAATGAACTATATGAAAGAAATGTTGTAAAGCAAATCATCCAGAAGATTTGTGATTTGGGGGAAGGGAGGGGAATAGTGCAATCATGTAGCAAGAGTGAGGGATAACAAATTGACAAGTTTGAGGGCTACATTATATATGTAATGTAAAAAGCATCATAGAAAGCCTCCAGCATATTGAGTAAATGTAACTATGAAAATTTATGGGACAAGAGTTCCATGTAAGGCATCGATGAGTTGAGATCTGTATTGCTGAAGGGAAGACTCACATTGATATGAGCATGAATTAGCTAAGTAAGAGATCCAAATAAATCTTAATCGAAAATAAAAATGTTAGTATGATATTCTAGTACACTATGAATATTAGTGTCACTAATGTCTTAAAATAGTTTAAATATTGTTATTATGAAAATAAAAACAATTTTTAAAAATTTGATAGTGATAATAGATACTTCTCTCTAACAAAAGCAAATGAAATTTAGTCTTAGGCCTGGGAGACTCTATTACCATTGGGCTATGATCTTAAATAAATGTTTTTACTTCAAAAAACAATACAATACAGTAGATAAGAAGCTAGACTTTCCAGGGTTCAAATCCAGGGTTTGAATCTCATCCCAAACATAAACTATGTTATCCTGGGCAAGTCACGTAACCTTTCTAATTTTTGGTTTCTTCATCAGTTTAGTGAGCGGAAATTAGATTAGATGGCCTCAAAAAGCCCTATCAGCTTTAAAATTCCATTATCCCAAATGTCTATGCTTTGAAGGGAACTTATTAAGTAAGTCAAGATACTGTCACAGGGAAGACCAAAGCTAAGACAGTAAACTAAAGTAGGAAAATGTTGGAGACAGACCCCTTTCTTTTAAGGATGTCACCATATTACTCTCTTTCCTTCTAGTCATTAAATTGATTAATCTCAAAATGCCGCAATGAAGTACCAAAAAAAAAAAAAAAAAAAGCAAAAATACTGTCCTTGCACTCAAAGAGCTAACTAACATTCTAATGGAGTGGACAGCACAAAACCAACTAAATTGTGTGTGTGTGTGTGTGTGTGTGTGTACACATGAATATACACAGACATATATAGATATATGCTGTAAAGAAGAGGTAATAGAGATAGAAGACATTCTGGGAGATGGAACAGGAAAGTCTAGGGGAGACTTTGAACTGAATCTTGAAGAAAGTCATGATAGCTAAGGGATAGAAGTAAGAGGGAAACATTTCAGGGATAGAGAACAGCCACTAAAATGACATGGAGTCAAGAAAAGTGATTAGAAAGAACAATAAGACCAGTATCACTGAAGTATAGATTAATTCATTGTCTACAAAAGTTTTGTTTTAAAATGAAGTTGATAAGCTACATCCTGGTATGCAAAGTATTTATGTAATGGCATTTTGTACAGGAATAGATATAACCATAGTTCCTGGGACTCATGATCTAAGAAAGAGAAAGTCATACTATTATCTTTAGAACAAAGATAGCCTGCATGCTCTTGCTGGGAAATCCATTCTAAGAAGACTAAAGATTCTGCTATAAGAAGGAAAGTTTACAAAAAAGGGTATGAAAAGTCAAAAAATTTCTGCTAGGAAATTGTCTGGCTCTACATGATTGAGTATTAAATATGTAAGGTGATTAAGAAAACAACCAACAACATATCCTGTGAATAATATGTACTTGTTAAATGTTAGTCAATGAGGATGATATTAACTGAATAACTAATACTGTATGAACGCATGAGTGTGACTAGACAATAGTATGGGAATGCCACTATTTAAGTAAGAAGGTAAACTACTCAAGCACAAGACCAAAGCTTTTATTATATTCTATTTTTCAGAAATTTTATTGAAGCCCTTAGCTTATTTTTAAAAACCTTTGTTAGATTTGTCTAGTTCTGAAATGAGTACATTGATTATATTTTTTTATATTTTTACTAATCTCTTTCTACAAATTGTTAATTTTTCCTGAATGTATTTAGATGATATGCCATGTATGTTAAGTATTGATGTTAATTCATTGATACCAAAAATAATCAGATGAATGCAAAAAAGTAGAAGTTGCAGCAACAATCTAAGGCAAACAAACTCCTAATGGAATAAAAACAGATCAATTAGCAAATTTCATCTTGATGAAAGTAACCAAAGACAACAAACCAATATTAGCATTAAACTTATATGCTATAAAGCTCTCGCATCTAAATTCATAAAGGAAAAGTTAAATGAATTATAAAACTTAGTAATACAATAGTGTCAACAGATTTTAATATCCCTCTCTTGGTTTTGGATAAGTTTAACAGAAAGATAAACAAAAGGGAAAATATAGACTAGAACAAAATGTTGAAGAAATTATATCTTCTAAAGGGGGACTACTGAAGGACAGAGAGAGAAATGAGATCCCTAAGCATCACATTGAATCTCTATAAAAATTGGTCAGTTATAGCACTGGAATATTGCAGATGAATGTAAAAGAGGTTAAAATAGTGAATACATTCTTTTAGACTAAAATGCAAAAAATATGTGGAAATCAATTCTAAAGTAAAACTAAGAGGCATAGCCCAAATAAAGATTTAAAATGAAATTCTAAATAATGGCAGGGGTCAAAAAACAAATCAGAGAAACACTTAATCATCATCACCAAAAAAAGTGATAATGATGAAACAATCAACCAAAATTTCTGGGATACAGGTAAAGCATCCCTTAGAATAAAAGCCAATCCCTCTGAATATATATTAAGAAAATAAAAGAGAGGAAGCAATTAAGATTAGAAAGTCAACTAATCAACAAATCTAAAATATATAGAAAAGAAAAGATTAAAAATTAGAGGAAACAGGTAAACTGGAAGCAAAACAGAAATGATTAATAAAATTAAAAGTTAATTCTTGAAAATACTAAAATTAACATATTTTGAACAATTTGTTTAAAAAGAGGGCAGAAAATTTTATCAACAAAATAAGTTTGTGAAATCATGACAACAGAAGAAATTAAAAGGATTTTTAGAACCCACTATGCACAGTTATATGCTAACAATACTGAAAACACAAAAGAAATAGTGAATCCCTTCAAAACAATAAAGTACCCATACTAGCAGGAAACCAAAAAGAAATTTTAAATAATCCAATCTTTTAAAAATGAAATTGAACTTACTTTATGAAGAAATGATAAAGGAAAATAATTCCTACTCCTGACAAATTCATGGGAAAATTTAATCAAATTTTAAAATAACAATTAGTACCAATATTGTACAAATATCCTCAAAATTTGAGAAAGTAACTTGATTGCTTTTGTGAGACAAATACAGTTCTAAAACTCATAAATCATGGAAAGAGAATTGTAAACTGCTATAATTAATGAATATCAATTCGGTATTTTAAAATAAGACCTTATCAAACTAGAAATTCATTTAAAAAATAGCCAAGTTAGATGTATACCAAGGATGCAAGGATGATTCAACAATAGGAAATAATCAGCATTAATCATAATAAGAACAAAAGCATCTAAAACTACATAATTATTTAAAGAGATACAGGAAAAGTCTTAACAAAATATAACACTCATTTGTACTTTTTTTTTTTCAAAAGCCCTAAAGAATATAGGTTTTGAAGGATCTTTTAAAATATCACAACGATGATCTTTCTAAACCCAAATTTTGCAGGCAACATATGCAATGGGGATAAACTAAAATGTTTTCCAATAAATTCAAGAGTAAAACAAGGATGTTCACACTCCCCACTATTAATTGATGAGCCTGAAAGTGCTAACAGCAAAAAGATAAGGGAAAGAAATGTGTAAAGATAGGTACAAAGAAGGAAAAATATGTCCTTTTCCCATGATATAATAGTTGGCTTAGAATTCATCAACAATGCTTTTAAGCATAATGTAGTTTTCCTGTTTATCTCTTTTAATCAAGTCTGTTTTTATTGTTACCTTGTCTAAATCATGATAGCTCACCTCCTTCTATGAGTCCATCTGAAGCATAATAGATTTTGTTCCAGTCCTTCATTTGAATTCTATGTAAATCTCAGTGATTTAAGTGTGTCTCCTATAGTCAATACACTATTCACTTCTAATCCATCCTCCTAACCTCCATTTTATCAATTCAAGCTCATAGTCATGACTGTTAACTGTTTATTTCCTTCCATTTTATCCTATTAACCTTATTCCTCTTTCTGTCCCCTTAATATCAATAATCTATAATTAATAGACTCCACTTCAATTATATTAACTTAGTGTTAATTAATGAAGGTAATGATATATCTCACCCAGTCTCTAATCCCATTATTAAATGGAAAGTGAATGGGGTAAAAAAATTTATGAATTGTATATGAACCTTTACAAAAATTGTCCATATTAAGGTATAAAACTTCACAAACAAATGCAGAAAAGTAACTGTATTAGAAACATTCTTTATTGACTAAACTACAATAAAAATTTTACCCATAATGCCCCATTGATTAAAGGATTAAAAATTCATTAGACTAAATAACTTGATCCTAAAGAGCGAGTCAAATAACAAATTAGTGAAATAATAGATAATTTGATGTAAATAAATAAAAAATAACCTAAATAAAAAAATACCAAAGCATAGCAAAACTTTTGAAATTTAGCCAAAACAGTCCTTTGGAGAGAGAGGGAAAGAGAGAGGAGGGGAGAGAGATTGAGAGAGAGAGAGAGAGAGAAAGTCCACTTCACTGACAAAAGAAAGGAATATGAATGAATTGATCAGGCAACTAAAAAGTTAAGACAAGGAAGAAATCAAAATGTCACTACTAAGCACCCAAATAGAAAAAGATAAAATCAAAGAGGAGAAAAAAAAATATTGAAAGCAAAAAAAATGCTATTGAACTAATAAAACAAAACTAAAATTTGACTTTTTGAAAAAAAGAATATAAACCATTTACTGATGTGATTTAAAAAGTGAAAGAAGAAAACCAAATTACCAGTATCAAAAATAAAAAGGAAAAATCAGAAGAAATTAAGACTAAGTGAAATTATTAAAAGCTATTTTGCCCTATTATAGATTGAAAATTGATGGATTATGAAAGGATCAGAGAAATGCATATTTACAAAAATATAAAATACATAATTTAAAAGAACACAAAATAGAAAACAATACAATCTCAGGAAAACAAATTAAACAAGGTAAATGATCTTCTAAAAGAAAAAGTCCAGGACCGGAAAGAATAAATGAATTATACCAATCATTCAAACCAATGAATTCTGCTGTTATAGAACTTATAAAAATGGAGGGAAAAATGAAACCTATTAACCTCAATTTATGCTAGCAATATAATCTCAATACCTAAACCAAAGAGAGATAAGATAAAAATATTTACAGACCAATATTTCCAATGAATATCAATGCAAAGTTTTGAGAAAAGGACTACATACTAAAAAACAAAAAAAAAACAAAAAAAAAAAACAATAATTAAAGCTAGAAGCAACAAGTAGAAGGTGCAGAAAAGCAAATTAACGTAAGGGAAAATTTTCAAACAATTAGAGATGTCCAGAAGTAGAACATGCTGCCATGGGCAGTAGTAGGTAAGCCCTCCTTGGAAACCTCTAGGCAAAGGCTGAATGATCTTCTCTGTGGAACTGATGACTAATCAGTGTCATGTTGAGAATAGAGGATCTTATTAAAGTTAACTTCCAACTCTTGAAATTCTATGAAAAATACAGATCCATAATCTGAAAGAGAATTCATAGGCAGAAAACCTTGAGGACTTTAGTTGTCCACAAGCTCGGCATAAGGTAGACATGACTTTAAAAAGATAATTTGATATTCAGGCAGATTGACCTAAATACAGTGTCCAGATAAAGGGAGGCAACAGTGCCAAATATTCAACAGAGAATGGATATTGCTAAAGGAATTCCTGAATTTGATGACTTTTAAAGTCCTTTTCAAATTCTATGATTCTGAGATTTTAGTAATAAGATATTTTTAAGTGTGCACACTTATTATCTCCAACCTATTGTACTTCAGATAAAGTATTTTGTTTCCAATACTACTTTAGGTATCTATTATTAGACAAATGACATTAAGAAAGAGCACACTAAATCCACCTACGAAATGGAGAAAATTTAAACTTTTTTTTTCTTCCAGTAATGATGTTCTAAATTTATTCTACCATGGGACTTTTCAATAAATGTTAAACTAAATAATACTCATGATTGATAAAAGAGATAAAAACCCCACAATGTTCAGCTATTTTAAATCCTCAAGCTAAACCTTTAGAAAGTCTATAGTGAGTCATACTAATTTATACAGTTCTAAAACTGTAGCTTACTCAAGATTCATAAAGCAACCTGACAACATATGGATGTAATAGCAACACTATACCACAAAAATAATAGGGTATTTTTTCAAGTTTTTTAAAATATTCAATCTTTTCAAAACATTTAACTGAAAATCGATCAATGGTCATCCATCAATGATGGAAATTAAGTCTTTTAAGTATTTCTAAAATGGAATCTAGAAAAATAAAATGTTATAGAAATATTTATTCTCTGCTCTAATTTATTCTTCATTCTAATAAAGTGTATGGTTTAGTGCTTATTTTTTTAATTTGAAAATGAATTTATCAGATAGCTAACATTTATTTAGTGATATGGGTAGTTCAGGGTTAAGTTTTCTCAGAATAAATTATTCACTATCTTCATTTCTGATGGTTTAAACTGGGTTCTCAGAATTCAAGTAATGGATTAGTTGCTAAAGCTATAAAGTTTATATTTAAAGCCCTGAATCAAGAAAAATTATTGCACAGGACCCTGCAACACAATACAGCCAGACTAATTCACCAAATGGAGATAATGGCAATGCAGCTTTGTAAATAGCTACCAAAATCACACAGCTTACTGTCCTCAATAGAGGTACAGTGGTAATCAGTATTCTTTTCATCTCACCTGACAAATCGTTTCCCTCCCCGGGAGAGTAAACCAGTGGCTATTTCCCAGGGTGTTAATGTCACTCATACCACATGCCACAAAGCTGTTTTGTGCCTGCCTATAAAGTCCAACAGGATGTATGTGTGATTCAAACTTTCTGCTGTTAACACTTTCCCATTAATTGTATTCTTACTGGAAATCACTGTATAGAAGCAGATGTGTTTAGCTTAGAAAGTAAAGTATATCCAATTGCTCAAAAGAACTATTTATTACCCAATAACACAAAAGAAAATTAAAGTACAGAGCCTTTAAAAATTTGGGGAACTAGTTATGCCAGACAACTCTGGACAACTGCTTTGTCCCTACTCTTCCAGCAAAACAAACCAAAAAAGCACTATAAGAACAATAGATGACTTCATGGTTCCTTGTACACCTTTCCAATAATTCCTTCTATTAGCTCTCCAAGAAGTGATCTCTGGCCTCTTTTTGAAGGTCTTCAATGAAGAAGACTTCTACTATTTCTGAATAGCTTTGTTAGAAAGTTCTCCTTTCATCAAGTTTAAATCTGCCTCTGTAATTTCCATCTTTTACTCCTAATTCTTTCTTATGGGGGGAAGCAGTAAAAGATCTAATCCCTCTCCCACTTCACAGCACTTTAAAATATAGCCCTTCAAATACCTGAACACAGGTTTAACATACTTGCCAAATCTTCTCTTTTCCAAATTAACAATCACTAGGTTTTTTTTTTTTTTTAAATCTGATACTTGTCTGACTTCTCTTTAGTCCTTTCAGCAGACTGGCTGCCCTCTCTAGAATTCATTCTAACTTGTTTATAACTTTCCTAAAATGTGATGCTAGGAATTTAATATGGTATTCTGAATATCTCCTAACAAGGGCAGAGAACAACAGAATCAATGCTTCATTGTAGGTAGAATGTCCTTCTCGATACTACTAGGACAGTCTCAATTTTAGCTACCATGTCAAATTCATAATGTACACTCCAGATATCTTTCATAGGAAAGATTGTCTACTATGTCCCCTCCATTCTTTATCTGTGAAGTATATTTTTTAAAATGTAAGCTTAGAGATTTACAATTATTCCTATCATGTCATACCTGGCCTCAGAGACTTACTGTGACTTGAAGAGTCAATTAAACTTTGTCTGCCTCAGTTTCCTCATCTGTAAAATAAAAATAATAATGGTTCCTACCTTGCAGGGTTTTTGTGAGGATCAAATAAAATAATATTTATAAAAACACTTAGCACAGTACTTGGCATTGAGTAAATGCTTAGTAAATGCTTGTTCCCTTCTCCCTTACATTTGATCTAGTCACACAATATATTTTCGGATATTTTTGATATAATAATTAGTATTTTATTTTTTCTTATTTTTATTTTTATTTTTTTCTTCTTTCTGTTGGCATCCAAAACAGGATGGCTCTTAGAGGAAGTGAAGGGAACAGATAATGGGAAAAATTCTGGTGATATAAAAAACAAATTTTTTTTTAAATTTAAAGGAAAAAAAATCCATTCAATCTTGATTTGACCTTTCATTTAGCCACGTTGAGAATTTGAGAATCCAGATTTTTATTTCTTACATGTTGGCTACCTCTCCTATCTTTGTGGCATCTACAAATATAAAAAGCATACCATTGATGTTTTCATCCAAATCACTGATAAAAATGCATGATGGCATAAGTGGGGCCAAGGACAGATCATTAACATTCTGTATTACAGAGATATTGACTACACTTGGACTAGGCTCAAAAACAGTAGTAAGTCCATCTAATTGTACTATCTTTTAGCCCAAATCTCTCCATCTAATCCATAGGTATAGCACAAAAGATTCTGCCAAATGTTTTGCTGAAATCTAAATATGTCTAGTAGTATTCTCCAAAATACCAATTCAATAATCTTGCCCCCAAAAAAACATGAAGTTAATCTGGCATGACTTGTTTTTAATAACACTGTGGCTGCTTTATTATTTACCGATTTCTTTTCTAAATTCCCATAAATCATTCCTTTTAATGTGATTTAGAGTTTTTCCAAGGAAATATATATATATAGTTAAGCTCTCTCATCTGTAATTTGTGTAATCTTTCCTCTTTCTTTTTTTTAAAAAAAGTGAAGCATTTACCCTTCTTTGGCCCTATGGCACCACTCCCATTCTAGGTCCAGAAATCACACTTAATAGTTCTTTCAGAAATGTAATTTGTCAGGTCCAGCAACTTGAATTCATTAAGAACTGTCAAGTCAAATCAAGCCAATAAGTATATGGAAAGAGCAAATTCAGCTGAATGATGAGATAAGATGCCTGACTACAGAGAGTTAAGAAAACAGTGAGAAGAGAGGAAGTAGAGACATTAATTGTAGACAGCTTTCACAAAAAATTTAGTAACAAAAGAAGAGCACAAAATGATAGCTAGAGGGAATAGAAAAACCAAGTGAGAGTTTTTTGAAGTTGGGAAATAATTGAGGATATGTGAAGGCAATAAGAAAGTAGTCAGTAGACAGGAGGATATAAAGATATGTTTAGGAGATTAGAGATAGCAGAGGAGGCAATCTGGTGGAGATAATAGGATGAAATGGAATAAAGGATGTGTGTAGAAGCATTAGCTTTAGCAAGAAAAGCCACTTCTTCATGTGAGAAGGAATAAAGAAAAAGATAGTTGGGGAAAACATCTCATTTATTCTGGTTTTCCTATCTACTATTTATTCTTGTTCTTTCTCTCCTAATCTTAAGAGTATAGAACTAAAAGGGAGAAGAAATCTTAGAAATCATTTTAGTATACCCCTTTCATTGTATTGATACAGAAATGAGGAGAGAAGGGGAGAGGAGGGAAGAGGAGGAGAGAGAAGAGGGAGGGAAAGATGAGATTTGTTCAGATGTGAAGAAGTAGAACTGAAATTTCAACCCAATTATTCTCCCAATTCTCTTTTTACTACATCATTCTATTCATAAAGCAAAATATTTTATGTTAAAAGGTTCATTAGAATATATTGGAGCAAAGGATTAAAAGTTTTTAATGTAAACTTTCATAATCTATGAATATATTTAAGGGTTAATGAGGAAGATCTGAAAAAAAAAACCTAAATAACTTACCAGAATTAGGCAGTATTCATCTATTTATTCAAACCATTCCATGATACCTGAGGCAACATGATATTGTGAAAAGGAATCTTAGCTTGGGAGCCTGAAGTCAAGATCCATCTCTGGCTGTGTGACTCTAGGCAAGTCACTTTACTTTTTTAAGGCAACTTCTAGAACTATAGGGTACAGGAAAGGTAATAAAAGGCCTAAAAAACTTCTCCCTTCATTTTTCCCTTCCTTCTCCTCTCTTTCTCCTGATCATATCAAAAAGAACAGCTCTCTGAATAATTACGGTAATGATCAGACAAAATCCTTGATTAATCTTTGTTTGATGAAAAGGAGAATCTTTAAAGGGAGTGATCAAAGAAAGAATGGGATGAGGAAAGGAATAAGTTTTTAAATAGCACCTACTATATGCCATGTACTGCTCTAAGTGATTTTTATTGATATTTGATCCTCATAACAATCCTTAGAGCTAAGAGCTTTATTATCCCCATTTTATAGTTGAAGAAATTGAGGCAAAAAGAGTTTGAACAACTTGCTGAGGGTCATACAAATCCTAAATGTCTTAGGCCTAATTTGAATTCAAGTCTCCCAGATTCCAGGTCTGGACTCTATCCAGTGAACCCCAGCTGCCCCTGACTGAAGAGTTTTAGGGAAATGATCTCTAAAGTAACAATTCTTAAATTTTCTTTACACTCTTAAAAATGAATGAGAAGCCCAAAGACTTTTTATGTGGGCTATATCTATCAATATTTATCATGTGATAAACTGAAATGTCTTCATATTATTATGAAAACAGTTTTAACTTCACAGATCCCTGAAACAGTCTTAGGGATCCCCAGAGATCTGCAGACCACACTCTGAGAACTGCAAATCTAGGGTATGCTGATTCTTTTAAGTTGTTCTGAGTCTGTTATCTAAACTCTAAACCCTAGCTTAATCTTGACTTTGGAAGTTTTTTCTACTGTTTGAGAAAACTATACTTTTAAAATGGTTTGTGTTAGAGGGATTTTCAAAGGCCTATCTTTGGTGCTCTTTTCAGATGGAAATATTTAGAATTAATTTAATCTTAAATACTTAAAATTGTCTCTTGCAGACTTGTGTCTAAAATAGAGTACAGAATTTTCTTCTACATAGCTATTATGTAGTAAACACAATGTGTGAATGAAGATCTTCTCAACTTCAAGGTCAATTTGTAACTTTTACAACCCTCAAATCTTTGTGTGGAAAATATGACTGGAAAAAGGAGGAGGCTCTTCATATATCAATAGTAAAAGTTAAGACAGTCTGAGGGCACAGAATCTAAAAAAAAAACAAAACTTGAGGAAGGCCTTCAGAACACTGAAAAGCATTTCTATAGAAGAAATGAACAAGAGTTGCATAGGATGAAAGATACTGCCAGACTGTAATCAACACCAATAAAATCATAAGCCTATTCAAGTGGTTAAGTACATAAATCCATGCAGATAATACAGATCTTTTAATTCTCCCTTACATGATTACATAGTTAAAATCATAAATACATCATTTCAGTTATTGATTTTTATTTTAGTCAGAGCTGGATGGAAATGAAATGTACAGCAATTTTTAAAAATCAAGTAACTAGGGGCAGCTAGGTGGCGCAGTGGTTAGAGCACCAGCCCTGAAGTCAGGAGGACCTGAGTTCAAATCTGGTCTCAGACACTTCCTAGCTGTGTGACCCTGGGCAAGTCACTTAACCCCAATTGCCTCAGCAAAAAGCAAAAAAAAAAAAAAATCAAGTAACTAGATAGGGATTTTCTCTAGATGGGGAATAGATTATTCTAGATAGGATAGATAGGGAAATAGACTATTTCCTTCATGACAGTAAGTCTGAAAGGTAATAATTCATTTCTCAAATGTCCATCTAATAGGGCAAGAAAGCTAAGATTTCTGTGGGAACCAACATTTTTAAACACTTCTCAAAATAAACAGATCATGACTGAATAAATCATTTCTAAAATTGTGATTCACCATGAAGATATAGAATATTATTTCCATGTTATACATATCAAACATATGTCCCTAAAATTATTTCAAAATTCAAATAAAAAACTTGATTCCCAGAAATGTGTGTGTAAATATATTTATGGTAATATATATGTACATACATATGCTTCAGAAAATAAATATTTTTTCTGGGAATCAGGTTAGGGAAAAATACAGTAATAATATAATGAACCTACATGTCCTACTCAATGAAAAAAAAAACACAGTATGTATAACAGAATATAGAAAACACAGAGAAAATTTTAATTTTTTTTCACAAACTACACTCCAATCCTGTCTGACTTCTTTCAATTCATGCTAGTGGTAACCATGTACTGGCTCAGAGCCACCCTCAATCACTTACTGGAAAACAATTTAAATACAAAAAGACTAAAACTTCCCATTACAGATTTTTTTTTTAAATTAGATTATCTCTATAGGTAAAGATAGGGATATAAATATAGGGACAAATTTATAATGAAATAACTCAGATGACATCAATTTCAACAAAATTCTGCTGAAAGTTGTTACTGTTAAAATTCATTTTATAAATTTCTAAAAAAAATCCAAATCTGTGTTTCATCAATGCAAGTAACTCCTAGCATGGAAACTCCATCCACAAATGCAAACCAACAACTTATCTGTATAGTCTAAGACAATTTACCATGGCACTGACAGGCTAAGTGGCTTACCTTTAGTTGTACATCTAACAGGTATCAGAGGAAGGACTTTCATTATTCCTGATTCCAATGCTGCCTCTCTTTCCACTTAAGGCATGCTATCTCTCATGCAATTTTAGCAGAATGTTTTTGTTGTAAAGTTCCAAAGTATTCATGCAAAGCTTTAGCCAAGGGGGAAATCAATAAAAAGACTACAAACAAGTAGAACTACTGCCACTATATCATTTCCCAAAGAAGCCTGTTACATCTGTGTATAACACTGGTATGACTGAGATGCCTACTACAAATCCAGAATATAGATGCAAAAATGTGAAAATACACTGTTTTCTTAACAAAAAATGATTTGAATAGAAGAATTAGCAGAGCAAAGGTGGGAATTATTCTCTCAATGCCCAATTGAAAGTAAATTTTTCTGTGCATGAAGAATAAAACTGAATTTCTATATATCTTTTTTGTGTGTGACTTTTCTACACCTAAATGCATCTGAACATTTTGAAAATCTATTCCACAAAATTTCCAAAAAACACCATAAGAAATTTTATTTTTAAACATAAGACACTCATTATGTACTTCATTTCATGTTTATTAAATCCATGACACTGCATATATGAATGCTTGAAGAAAGGAAAACACTGTATAACCAATGCTGGACTACCAGTTAATCTCCTGAATTTAACTAGAACAAAGCTAATGTAAAAATCCATTCATGGGAAATCAAGTGAAAGGAATTTTCTTGGACTATGCTCTCTTTCAGAGTACTGAACAAGCTTTTTTCAACCTTTAGGATTGTCATCTGAATATCCATTTTAGCCAAGAGGAAGCAAAAGAGATCATTTTATTTGACAACACAGAAGAAAATAATTGGTTCTCTCAGAGAATTATTCTAAGTTGAGGAAATTCAGTGAGAAATACTGATAGAATTCATAAAGCCAAATGGTTGGTTTTTTGTTAGATTTGTTGTTGTTGTTGTTGTTGTATGAAAGACTTGGCCTCTACATTATCTTCTTTCATTTTCTTACATGACTTACTACAAAGAAAGCAAATACTCTAGACCAGCCAAATTTCTAATCACTACCACATGATGATTAGAATCACACTGGGGGCATACTGAACCAACATCGCAGGTTAAAGACAAAATGAAATTGATGTGTTCCTTTAAGAATACAACACCAAATACTTATAATAAATAATATTCATTGATTTTTTTCTAATTAATGAGCAATATAAGGAAGAAATTATCTTAAAATTTTAAAAAATTAAAATAATGGCCCTTTCTTTTTGGCATTTGTTATTTTATTAAACTAAACTATTTTTGAGAACTTTGATAAATATAAGTTCATATTTTCATACTCAATAAAAGAATAAAAATTTGAATGATTATTCAGAATAGTAACATTTTACCCTAATCTTAGAATATATATTTTCATATTCACGCAGAAATAACAAGGACAAATTCTATTTTGCTCTTCAGGTTTAAACTATTTACTGTACATAATTCAATGATCCATGATTTAGTTAATATGGGCATTATTTCCATTGGCATAGTTAATAACCTTCTAAGATTTGGTAAACAATTGAGAATTGTTATGACCAAAAAAATTAAGTACCTTAACTAATACTTGAGGAATCTCTCCTGACTTTGACAGGCTGATCCCTAAATTACATACTTATAACTATTGCTACACACCCACATTCAAAACCTCTCCATTTTCACCCCCACCCTAACTCATTCTCTAGATTATTCTATTTCCCACCAGCTGCCTTTTGCATCTAGTGGTAACTCTACCTTGAGGCCTGCTCACCATTGTTAAATCCCTACTCAGGAATGCTGTTTCTTGAGGCACCTTGGTCACTATGCTCACTTTATTATCCCTCCCCATCTTTACCAGTTTAACTCATTCCCTGGTCTATTCCATTCCCCACCAGGTCTCCTTGTTATGACTCTTCCAACCCAAACCATTTCTGCTTTCCAGCACCCCATTATGATCAATCTAATCTTATTATATTATATGTTGAGAATAAGGAGCATCTTGTTTTCTTGTCTTTGTATCTCCAAAACTTAGCATAGTACCTGGCATATAGAAGGCACTTTTTTTTAAAAAATGCTTGTTCTATTTATCATCTATTAAATGATCTTTTCATCTTGATAGTAATGCCAGAGTTTCTGTTCCATTGACATAACCTTCAAGAAATCAGAATCACTTCCACAAAAGATTCATATTTATTAATGTCACCAAAAAATATTAGGAGTCCTTTGCATGGGAGAAAGGAATCATCTAGTTTCTACAACAAAATTACTTTTAAAGTCTTATCCAAAATATTCCTTTAATTAGGAAGGTGTTATTCTTTTTTAAAAAGTAAGTACCTTCCACTAATATCCTCATCTCAAAGCCTCCTGATGGTATAGAAATTATCCTTGAGTTTGCAAAGACTTTACCAGAAAAGTGAACTCGGGCAGATTTTGTGATGTTTTGTAGAAGAGGTGTCAAAAATGCATGTAGCCCACAACACTCCTCAGTGTGGCCAAAAACTGACTAAAAAGTAATGGGAAAAAATAACAATAAAATACAGATAATGTTAATATGTAGTTTTCTAAATCAGTTTGCAACCCATAGGGAGCCTTTTGTATGGTCTAATGGCCCCCATTTCTATTTGAGTTTGACCCCATTGCCTTAGTCTCTAAAATGGGCCCAATGATAGATTACTTTTCTGACACTTGTGGACTAAGTTTAGAAGGATTCCTCTAAAATTTATCCCCACCATTTAACATATACTTTCTTACCTTAACTATGACAGAAGTAAAAATTTGTGTATAAGGAAAAAAATTTCAAAACCCAAATCAGTTTATTAATACCTCTACATTCTAGTTAATCATATAATAGAATTTTCATAAAGCTGCTCAAACCATAGGAAAACTGTCATTTTTTGTCTAAAGATTTTTTACATTAGATTTTTTTTCAAACAAAAATCCATCCCCAATGAAAAAAAAAACAAAACCCCTATTATAAGCATGTGTAGTCAAGTAAAACAAATTTATCCATTAACCATGTCCAAAAATGTTATTTCTCAATGCACTCTGAATGTATCACCTATCAGAAGAGGGTAATATGTTTCACTATGAGACTTCTGGACCTGAAGTTGGTTACTATGTTGATCAGAGATCTTAAGTCTGAAAATTTGCTGCTAGTTGTATTGTTTGCCTGCAATTGTTCTGTTCATTTCACTCAGTAACAATTCATACAAGTCTTCCTAGGCTTTCTGAAATCATCCCCTTTATCATTACTTTCTAGAACACAATAGTAGTCCATCACATCCATATACCATAATTTGTCTAGGCATTCCCCACTTTAAAAACTTCTATCATCAGAAATGCTTTCAACTCCTCCATTTCATTGAAGGTCCATTTTCTTACCTGTAGCATAAAACTCAGTATTATCATATAAATAATTCTTAGCTGTATGAACTGATGCTGAGTGAAGTGAGCAGAACCAGGAGATCATTATTCACAGCAACAACAATACTATATGATGATCGATTCTGATGGACATGCCTCTCTTCAACAATGAAATGCTTCAAACCAGTTCCAATTGTTCAGTGAAGAAAGCCATATACACCCAGAGAGAGGGATGTAAAATGTGGACCACAACATATCATTTTCATGCTCTCTATTGATGTTTGCTTGCATTGTATTTCCTTTATCTGATTATTCTTTCTTGTAGATACGATTTTTCCTGCACAAAAATGATGTGTGGAAATGTGTATACATATATTCGATTTGTCAAGTATTTTAACATAATTAACATGTAGTAGATATCCTGCCATCTAGGGGAGGGGTGGAGAGTAGGGGGGAAAATTTGTAACAGAAAGCTTTGTAAGGGTTAATGTTGAAGAATTACCAATACATATGTTTTGCAAATAAAAAGTATTAATAATAAAAATAAATAAAAAAATAATAATTCTTAGCTGTAATCATGTTATTTGCCTCTTAGAATTCCATATTCTAAGCTACCATTTGATTATAGTGACTACTAATTTGTGTATGATGTTGACTATGGCTCCTCACTACTTGCATTCTTTTTTTGGGGGGCTGCTAATATTATTTTTTTCTTTGACTTAGAAACTCTGGATTTTGGCTATAATGTTCCTGGTAGTGGTCACTCTCAAGTTTCCTCCAGGATGGATGTGATTAGTAGATTCTTTCTTTTTCCATTTTGCCCTTTGGTTCTAAGATATTTGAGTAGTTTTCTTTTATGATTTCTTGAAATATGTCTGAGCTCTTTTCTTTGTAAATTCCTGAGCTGGGTTTATGTCTAAGCAACAAATCTGTGGAATCACCGTATTTGGTCTCAGCCACAAGACAAAGCCAGAAAACCCAGCTGATTCAGAGTGTCAGAACAAGAGACTTGGTCTGGGACTCCTACCCTGCAGGCTTCAGACTAAGCTAGTGGCTAAAATCAAGGCTCGCTCTCCTGAAGTCAGTGCAACACAACTGTAGCTTGCTTGTAGCTGGCTCTACAAGCATTCTTTATCCTGGAATGCTACCCATAGGTGCAGACCCCTTCTTCAGTCTGCTCTAGAGCTATGACCTGAAACTGATTTGTCAGTTATGTATCTACCCAATTGATGCTATTCCTGTTCACAAGGTCAGACTCTTCTGTTTGGGTCTAGGACTTCTTGCTCTTGTATATCGCTTCTCTCTGCATTAGAATGAGACCCTGTTCTCTAGGTCCATAGACTTCTCTGTATGTCTTCCTTTGCCAACCTAGACTGGGAAAAATAACTCATTAGGATTTTTTTATTGAATTTTTCCAGTTAAGACTTGTGGTGAGTTTTCTAAATCTGTGTGGAGGACATGTATTATATGGGGCAGAGTCAAGGGTGGGGTACAGCTCAGCTTTATTTCTTCCTGGGTAAAGACAAAAGAACAGGTTTCTTTTGTCTTCTACTGGTTCAATTATCTGATCAGTTTCTACCAAGAAACATGCTGTCAAACATAATTCTCTTGACCTCTCAGACAGGCTAGCCATAAAAAAGTAAAATTTTGTTAAGGATATAGCTGTCATTGACCTTATGACAAAGTAGATAGCACCAAACTCTTGGCTGTATTCTGTACCTAAAATTCCAGGCAAATTGCAACCATCTAACAAACTAGACTTCCTCAAGTTGTTATTTAGTAATTTTCAATGTCTGACTCTTCTTAATCCCTTTTAGGGTAGGTTGTTAAGAATGTCTTTCTCTTACCACTTCACACCTGTCAGATTGGCTAAAATGACAAGAAAAGTTAATGATGAATGTTGGAGGGGATGTGGGAGGGCTGGGACACTGTTGCATTGTTGGTGGAGCTGTGAACGGATGCAGCCATTCTGGAGAACAATTTGGAGCTATGCTCAAAAAGTTATCAAACAGTGCATACCCTTTGACCCAGCAGTGTTTCTACTGGGCCTATATCCCAAAGAGATTTTAAAGGAGGGAAAGGGCCCCACATGTGCAAAAATGTTTGTGGCAGCCCTTTTTGTAGTGGCAAGAAACTGGAAATTGAAAAGATGCCCATCAATTGGAGAATGGCTGAATAAATTATGGTATATGAATACTATGGAATATTATTGTTCTGTAAGAAATGACCAGCAAGATGATTTCAGAGAGGCCTGGAGAGACTTACATGAACTGATGCTGAGTGAAATGAGCAGAACCAGGAGATCATTATACACGGCAACAACAGTACTATATGACGATCAATTCTGATGGACATGGTTCTCTTCAACAAGGAAATGTTTCAAACCACCTCCAATTGTTCACTGAAGAAAGCCATATACACCCAGAGAGAGGGATGTGAAATGTAGACCACAACATAACATTCTCATACTCCTTGATTGATGTTTGCTTACATTGTGTTTCCTTTATCTGATATATCGTTTGTGTAGACAAGATTTTTCTTGCACAACAATGACAAGTTTGGAAATATGTATACATATATTCGATTTACCAATATTTTAACATAAGTAACATGTAGTGGATATCCTGCCATCTAGGGGAGGGGTGGGGAGTTGGGGGAAAAATTTGTAACGGAAAGCTATGTAAGGGTTATTGTTGAAGAATTACCCACACATATGTTATGCAAATAAAATTTAAAAAATAAAATTTAAAAAAAAAAGAATGTCTTTCTCTCTCTCATTTTACAGATTAGGAAACTGAGGCAAACAGGTGACTTCCCCAGAGTCACACTGCTAATAAGTATATAAGAATACTTTTAGGAGAGGGCGTTCAATCCCTCCATCTTTCCTCTTTTAAAGTATAAAGTTAGACTGATTCTAACTTTCCTAGAATTTTTAAAATCTTGGAGAAGTCTTCCTGACTCCAGTCCCCACATTCTATCCACTGTGCAACTTAACCTCCAGACTTCCTCAAGAGCATATACAGTAAAAAATAAATATAATTACAGACACAAAGGAAAAATTGCATGGCAATACAAATACCACACAGATTTACAAATAATATCAGCCAGGAATATTAGGCACCTGCAAAAAAAAAAGTATATAGGGCTTATCACTTCTACTAGGCGAAGTTTTCTCAGCAAAAGCTACTATTTTGACATACATCAGGTACTCTATCTTCCTTATTATGATAACATATAACATGTTTGCAAAGTTTTTCAAAGCACACATTTATCCTGGAATGCCCATCTCTCCTATTCAGTTCTTCAGATTTATCCATATAATCAAGCAAATCTGAAATCTCACCAGTAGAAAAATTTCCCCAACTTATTAGAGTAGTGTTAATGATTTCTAGTAAATATTACTTTCACTTTACTCACCTACCTATTAAATGCTTTTTAGTGAGCTTATTAAAAAAGTGAGTTTATAATATGTCTTTCTTCAATTTTATCTCCTTTTAAAAACTCCAGAAAAATGATCAAATTTTTCGGTTTTCACTTGAGTGTGTCTGAAACTATGAAAACATAGCAACAATATCACTGGCAGTATTCTTATATATTTTGTTTATAAAGTTCCTAGAGGGGATAGTGGGATTTTTATGTCTAACTAAATTTGAACAGAATCTAGCATGGAACCATGAACAAACAATTATTCAACAGATGCTTTGAGAAGTGAAGATGATGAAAGAATGAACTCTTTTAATCCCAAATTAGATCTGCCTCAGCTGAGATCGTGGTTCCTAAAAGCCTGGGCCCTGTGCCCATGATATGATGAGAGAGCTTAGACTAGAAGGCAAGCACTCAGTTATCAGGTGTGAGAATAGACTCTTATGCATTCCCCCTCCTACAAAGACTGTCTTTGTAGAGAACTATATCCAAAAGGCATAAAATCTTTGAGGAAAACTAACTATTCTGACTGTCAGCATAATAACTCTTAAAGAATTAATTGCTCTAACCATTCTACTTTTAGAAGAGGGCTTTCAATTCTTCATCTCTTTTTGAAAGTATAAAGTTAAAGTTAGACAGGCTCTAACTTTCAAAGAATTTTTAAAATCTTGTAGAAGTTATAAGATAGATGTACAAATAGAATACTTTATAAAATTTTAACATAATAAATAAATATAATACTTTACAAAGCAAAAATAACCCTTTAGAATATAATTGAAGTGAACAAAATGCTAAGAGATCATGGGGAAAAGAGAGACAGAAAAGGAGAGAAAGGAATAAATAAAAGGAAGAAGAGAGATAGCAAGAGAGAGATATACACAGAGAAAAGATCAGGGAAAGTGTCATGGAGGAGGTAGCATCTGAATTAAACATCAAAAAGTTAATAGCTTATCAACAGGAAGAAATGAGAGAAGGAAGAGAGAAGGTATTCTAGGTTTGGATAACATAAGTATTGACATAGTGTTAACACAGGCCAAAAAAAAAAAAAGAAAAGAAAAGAAATATACATAAGGACAGCATATATTTGTTTGGCTGACAGATACTATATGTCAGGGGAAACAATATGACAAAACTGGAAAGGTAGACTGGAATTAGAGATTATGAAGGGCCTCTAAAATCAGCCTAAAGATATCATGCACCAGATAAATTAGAAAGAGGAAAAGTTAAAATTGGGACACTGGTTACAATCGTCTGGGCAAAAGGCAATGAACTAGTATGGTAGTCATGGGGAAGATAAAGAGAGGGTGAATGTGAAAGATCCTAGGAAGAGACTGGTCCCCACTGACCAGTAAAAGGGCTGAGATTAGGAGAAACACATAAGAAAAAAAAGCAAACCCTAGCCAAAGTTTACTAGAGAAACATCAATGATAATTACAATACTTAAAACAAAGAACTCTTCAGTTCTTTGTATGAGTATGTTTTGCCCTAAAATAATCCCAGAGAATGTCAGGAGATCTACAAAGTAGGCCCACAAATTAGGCCCTATATGTGTTATATTGGGATTTAGGAAGAGAACAAAGATATGACTGTGATATTTTTACACTCTCTTCTCTTGAGGACTCTCTCTCATTTGCCTTAAGCATTTTGTTCCCAGATGTTTAATAGCAATTTTCAAGCTTGCAGTTAAAATCTCTTTGAACATTACAAGGAAAAAGGTATTACCATTAAAGTTTATACCATTGATTTCACACATCGCTAAACTAGGAGCAGATTTCATAACACATCAGTCCTGTTTCACACAAACTATCAAAACTTTAAGCAGGAGCTGAATCAACCACAGAACAATTTCAAATTTTATTTTTCTTCCAAAAATAAATTACAATCAAATGTATCCCTAAGAAACAGAAATTAATGAGACTGTTTCTACAATGCAGTGAAAACTCAAATGGAATATAAGCAACTTCAACTTTTTCCTGGAAACAAACCATTAAGTGATCAAATTTTCCCATAGAAACAAAGATATCACTAGACTTTTGTTCCTGATCAAGAACTTTGCTCCAAATAAGACTGCTGGTCCAGTTCTAAAAGACTCCACTGTCTTCTACTGAAGGCCTAAAAATTTTGGTTAGATTTTATCAAATTAGAGCTAACTTTTTTTTTTAGTCATTCTAACTATTAAAGTTTGTGCCAATGGAAATCTTTTAGTCATATTTTATGATTAAAAATGCTCAAAAGAGTTTCAAGTTTACATCTTTGTTTTCATAATTGTTGATTGTATTTATGGTTACATAGAATCTGAAAGATGAATGGGATTTTTAATGTCATCTTGTCCAATCCAATATAGAAATCCCCTTTAGAAAATCCTTCACAAGTGTATCATCTCCACTAAAGTCCTACTCTAATGTCTCATCTTGACACAATAGTAACTGATTTATCAAAGAATATATTAATCTTTATAAAAAATTTTGATGAATATTTTATCTATTGTTTTATTTATCTATTAGATATCTATTTATCAGTTAGAGTGCTGAAAAGTCCTACTAAGCTGAAAAGATGTCAAGTATGATCCAGATACCATATTATGTCTACTATCCAAAAGCCAACCTATTTACATTATTAGGAGGTCCAGTATGCAATGAATCCTTCAATCTTTAAACTCAAAAGTTAGTTTACTAAGGTGGGAAGAGATTATGCTCTATTTGATTAAGGAAGCATCCAAAATAATTAAAATTATAGATCCTTAAAGTATATAGTAATTGTATACAAGTTCCAATACTCTGTGTATACAGTATATTTTTTTTTCCAAAAATAAATGTAAAATTCATTTAAAAATCACTCAGTATTAACAAACACTAAATATTTAATTAAACATGATTTTGGTTATTTCTTAGAATTAAAAAAGTGGAGTGGGGAAGAGAAAATTTAGATAGTCCAGATATGAGAGCACCTCCCACTTTCCCAAATGAGATACTGATACTAATGGCATCCTTTCTCTCATTTTCACTACTTAAAGGTAGTTCCTAGGTCTCCTCTGAACCAGAGAAAGACAAAATGTCTTCACCTAAGAATTTTGTCCTCTGGAGGATCTCCCAGATGATGCTTCTTCTGAGAACCAACTCAAATAGAATAGGTTCCTTGGAGATAGCACTGATTCATACAAATACATAGAGGAACCAGTATAATTCTCCATTGCTGCAGTCTATTTATACCTACCATGTGCCCTCCATTACCCTTTGGATGACCTTCAACTTAATTGTTTTTAGACTCTGGTATTCTATGACTCATAGCCACACAGCATCACAGAAAAATACTGATGTTAAAAAAGATGGGTCTTTGTTTTAAGGAGAAGAGTGTGGTAATTAATAGCAATGTTCAATTTCCCAAATGCAATCCTACCCACTCTCCTATTTAACTTTCAGTTGAGTTCACCATACATTTTCAATGTGTATATGTGTGCATGTATTCAGATAGATACATGCAAACTTGCATGTATATGTACACCTGTATGTGGCTACATATGTATGTACATAACTATACATGCATGTATTTGCACATATGCATTCATGTAGGCAGGCATATATACACATATTGTACATGTGCATATACACACAGCAATAAATATGGAAAAAGCAAGTTGACAAGTACAAGATAAAGAAGGCATGGCTAGATAACAGTTTATCAAGGAAAAAAACATAGGGATGAATAAGGGAAAAATGGACTGCAAGCTTGATGAGATAACAATGAAAATCACAATACTCAAATGTATTCCTGCTTTCATTCATAAGGATATTTTTTCCAAATGATTTAGGTGACAATCTTCCAATATCTGACCATCCTGTGTCCAAGTTTTTCTATAAGTTTTCCACGGAGAACTGCACCTAATGTGCTAGGGGCCTTCCTCACTTTCTCCTAACATTTCAAAAATAATAATACCTACCCTAAGATACTTACTACCTGTTTAACCCTAGGTCAATCAGTGAAATTCTGCTTCAGGCTTCTCATTTATAAAGTGGAGATAATAATAGCACCTGCCTCTCAGGGTTGTTATAAGGCTTAAAGGAAAAATTTCTAAGCATTTTGCAAACCTTAAAGCATTATATAAGTGTTAGTTATTATTATTTTGATGTCCTTCTTTATTTTGGTTCTTGCTCATAATTTTATGTTTTGTATTGCAACTCGTTCATAAACACCAGATATCTCTCCACTGCTCTCTGACATTAATTTTTTTAATTCTGCAAAAATTGTAGCATTTCATGATTTGTAGCCATAAAACTATAGAATATAATTTTTTAAAAAAGATAGGATTTTGCTTCAAGGGGAAATTTGGGGATTAATAAACAAACTGCAAAAACAATCCATACTGTTCTGCTCCCATTTAATCTAGGCCCAATTTTTGTTCATTTGTAGTGTTTTTAAATGGGTATACACAAACACACACATATAAACATGTGTTTATATATTTTAATGAATGAGTTTAATAAGTTGCTAATCGAAATGTATGCATTATGTGAAAAAGAGATAGTCTTCATCCACTTGGTTTTTCTGATGTCTATGATTTCCTATGTAGATTTAGATCAAGGTTAAGTCTTGTATACTTATGGACCATTTCCAAGAGAATATGTAATGTTCCAAGGCTTGATGCATTTATACAATATCATCTAGAAACAGAAATATACAATATCTCTAGTGCACCCCTTTTGGACTCATACTTTACCCTAGATCTCTTCTGTGAAAGTAGTGAATATGTTTGGTGAGCATATTTCTACTTGTTTAATTTCTTGTCGGACATTAAAGATCAGAAAGTCTAATAATTTTGTTCCTCTCTGCATATCTTTGAAGGAATTTTGAATATTTTAAATGGATTCTTGAGAGATACCTTGTCACAAGAGAGACTTTTAGGTAATATTTTGCTCAACTAAAACAAAGACAAAAAACCCCACCAATAATCACAGTGGAAAGTCTTTACATCTTTCAGTAAAAACGTGTTTTTGAGGCAACACTTTATAAAAAATCTCTCTTCCCTACTACAATGTATGTATAGATTATCTCCCTCCCCCCCAAAAAAAGATATATGTCATATACATATATATCAGAAAGTTAGCATATGTGGCAACAATAATTGAGGTTCTCTCATTTACACTTTTTAAATTAATAAGATTCAACTTTTTTCTATTTTTTTTTGTTATCTACCCCTCCTTCGGATAGCTTTTGAACCAAGCCTTCAAAATCTTCAAACTGTCACCTCTAGTATGAATCTTCTATATCTCTACTTGGTTTAATCTTGCTGTTTGTTCTTATTTTTGTTTTTTGGGTTTTTTTAATGTCCTGAGACTTCAAGGAAGCCAGGAAGTTAGAAAGTAAAGATGGGAAGAAGAGAATTTCAGGCATAGGGAGCAGCCAGTGAAAATACACATATCTGGGAGATGTAGTTTCTTATATAAGAAACAGCAAGGAGGCTAATGGGACTAAATCACAGAATACATGGAGATGAGCAAAGTGTAGCAGAATAGAAAGGGTTCAGGAAAGGGCTAGGTAATAGAGAGAGATTTTAAACAAAACAGAAGAATATGTATTTGCTCCTAGAGGCCATAGGGAACCACTGGAGTTTATTGATTTGGGAATGAAAAAGTCAGAAATGCACTTAAGAGTGAAGTAGAGAGCTTTGAGATCTGGAAATCAAGCAACAGGTTACAGCAATAGTCCATGTGTGAGGTGAAAAATGCCTCTATGAGGGTGGTAGCAATGTCAGTAGACAAGGGGGCATATATGAGTGAAGTTCTAAATGTAGAATCAACAGGATGTAGCAACAGATTGGATATGAGGGTGGGGGAGAATGAGAAGTAAAGGATGACACCTAATCTGTGAAACTGGATGTATGGGGAAATGGTATTCCTTTGACAATAATAGGGAAGTAAGGGAGATAAGAGAGTTTGGAGAAAAAGTTAAAGAGTTCAGTGTTGAATATACTGAATTTAAAATGTCAATAGGAAATACTATTTAAGAAGTTCAATAAAGTAGTTATAGAAGTGAAACTGGAGGTCAAAAAAAAGTTCAGGGATAAATAAATAGATCTGAGAATTATCTGTCAAGATAATAACTGAATTCATGGAAGCTTATGAGATCTTAAGAGAAACTGTATAAAAAGAATGAGCCCTGGTCTCCTCAACCTTGTCTTGACCACAAGAATAACTGAATTTTGGAGGGTCAAAGATTTAGACTGCGTATCAATGCCCTAATAGTATCCCAAGAAAAGTAATGGCTGGTGACAATGTCTGAAACTCCTGACAAAGACAAATTAAACAGACTAGGAAAGGCAGTTTTAGGAATCCAGAAAGTATCCAACAGAAAAAAAAAATTATATTATACCTATTGGAAACTTCATGAAAATCCCATAAAAGGGAAAAATAATTTTTGAGGAACCAAGAACTGTGAATTATCCCTTTGCTACATGTGCTTTTCCAAGTTTCAGTCTATTTTCTCACAGACTGTATATAGGTACATTTTAGAGAATATAGCTCCTAAGTTTGAGAATGTTTTGTGCCACTTTACTAAATGCTTGTTTCTAAAGCTAAGTAAGTTTGACTGGCAAAATATTTTAACATAATTAACATGTAGTGGATATCCTGCCATCTAGGGGAGGGGTGGGGAGTTGGGGGGGAAAATTTGTAACAGAAAGTATGTAAGGGTTATTGTTGAAGAATTACCCACACATATGTTATGCAAATAAAATTTTAAAAAAAAGAGAAAAAAAAGTTTGACTGGCAAAATGATACTGATTGATGATCATTGAAGGAAATACACTGATAAGTACTTGTAAGCTATAGCATTAGAATATACATATCCTTTCTCCAACCCCTCAGTAATGGGTCACTCTAGAACTCTCAGGAGAGAAGTTGCAGCCACCACCTGCGGATGCCACCTGGCAGTGTAAGGATTTAGAAAAATAGTACCAGAACTTGTTATGCTGGTATCAATGAAATTTTAGAACGCCGTTAAGTGCAGTTTTCTAGGGAGAAATTATGGAAAGGCATGAACAAAGATTACAAAGCACAGATTCTGACCTATCTTAGTGGGAAAAACTGCTACCCAATAATGAGATCACAGATCCATGGATATATCAAAAAAAAAAAAAAAAGGAAAGAAAAACTGAACTAGGATGGCAACAGTAGTACTAGAGAATATCCAGATAGTCTGAACTATTTATTTTTGTAATTAAGGTAATTAAGAGTTGGTTTAAGGTAGCATTTAGTGATTTCATTTGATTAATTGATTGATTTTTCAAAGAGCCTGGTGCAAAACAAGTTATTTTTAAAAGACAATGAGAGTTCAGAAAGACTCATTGTAATATACCAAAAATATGAAATGGAGGAAAAATGGAGAAAAACAATTTTTATAAGTTATTTTTATTTATTTTTATGTTATTTCTGACTTAAGTGCTAGTGATTAATGTCACATTTAAAAGAAAAAAAGTATAACACTAATTCCTTAGGTTTTTTTATTCTTAAAGTAAAGACTTGAGGGAAAATGTGAGATCTTAAATGTACTCATTGAAAATATGAGTAGTATTCGCTCCCAACAAATATTTTGAAAAGTTATCATAATTAAATCATTATCACTACACACATGCAAAATTTTTCTCTTTAATCTATACTAATTTACCATACTGTTTTCTTAACATAAATCTGTTTAATTCAGAATATCAGGGGAATTCAATGTTTTCCTCTTAAAGAAAAAAACTAAAACTTAAAATTAAAGTCAAACAATGTAAATTATTCTGAGTTATGTGAATTATTTTAATCTGTAACAATATTTTAAAAAATATTTATTTTGATAGGCTAAACTTAGAATAGCCTACCTCAGGCATTCATATGGCTTAATCCAGACAGAAAATTCAAAGCAAGTAAGTGGGTACAAGGCCTATCATAACTTGAATAATCACCATAAAAATATATGTGTAAGATTTTGGTAATAAAATAAAAAATATTTCTATATATGTTTTTTCTCCGTGGTTTTTTTAAATTTGTTTTAAGTGTTTACAAATATTAACTGTGTACTTACTCAAGTAAAGTATGGCATTATTCAAAATAATGGGTTGTACAAAGAACAACAATCCCTGTTCTCAATGAATTTAGAATCTAATAGGCAAAAAAATGGGCATAGAAAAGACATAATGCAAGCCAATATGTGATAAATGCTATAGACACAAAGTGTGCAGAGAACACTGCAGAGAATGATCATTTCTGGATGGGGTAATGAATCAAGGCTCAAAAAGTAAATGGTATTTGGTATAAGTCTTAAATGATGGGTATATTGTATTTTTTATAGCTAAAATGAGGTGGTATTAGCAGCAGGGTAATGTGAGCAATAGGAAAATGTACAGTATTCCAAATTGGTTGGAACTTAGATTTTTGCTGAGTAATAAATTTTGCTGAGAAATAAACTGAAAAGGTAGGTTAGAGCCACAATGGGGGTTTCTGAGAAGAGAGGTATTATAATCAGTCATTTACAATGATTAATAGGGTGATAGACTACAGGATAGAATAGCCTAAGTCAGATTCTAGAAGCAAGAAATCAGCATTTTAGATACAAGAAGGCAAAATGTAAACTCGTAATGATGGGAATAGAAAACAAGGAATAAATAGAAAGGTATTTGAAATCCCTTCTTATTTATTTTAAATGAGAGACCATTTATGTTTCCTGAAAGACACAATTAAGGCTGTTTTCAACTACTGAAGCAAGTTTCCAAATTGGTGTGAGAGGGATATGTGTATCTTGCCACAATTAAAAGATATAATATTTATGATGAAATTATGGAGAAACTAAAATTCTATGGGCTTTTAAAAACCTATGGGCTACATAGACATATTTCACCACCATTTATTTTAACCTTTGTTTTTGCTCATTTCCAAATGTGTCCTCCTTCTGTCTCTACGTTCATTCAACATGCAATACTACCCCATGAAAAAACTCTCCATAAAAAAATTAAGTTTAAGGAGCTGAGATTAAAAATGAATTTGTATGCCCTGTGCAACTTCCATTAATGTCCCCACTGATACCTCTTCTCAAGAAATGAACACATCCTTTTTTGTGTCCATTCTCTACCAAAATAAGTTCTTGTGATTATTTATAACCTCATGAATCTAGAGAAAATAGGTTAACTATGAGGGTGCAAGGCACAAGAAGAGCATGGAAGAGAAAATAATGATTAAGAGAGAAAGGAATAATGAAAAGAAATTAAGGAATCAGGAACTATATACTCTAATTTTTTTTTCTTTTTGCTGAGGCAACTGGGGTTAAGTGACTTGCCCAGGGTGACACACCCAGGAAGTGTTAATTGTCTCAGGCCACATTTGAACTCAGGTCCTCCTGACTTCAGAGCTGGTGCTCTATCCACTACACCAACTAGCTGCCCCTAGGAACTATATGCTTTAGAAAGAGTGATGGGATATCTAATATATTTCAAGTATAACAAGTATCTCTTGATTTAAATGATCTCCCTGTGAAAAATTCAGATTTATAAAGAAAAAAATAAGAACATGATTTTTCAATCATTCAAAAAAATCTCTAATTTCATCAGTGTGGAAAATCCCTACACCAGTGCAAAACACAATACCCCTCCCATGCTGGCATACAATGAGCTAGAAAAAGAAAGAGAAGAGAGAAGAGGAGAGAAGGAAAGGAGGAAGAACAAGAAGAACAAATACAAGAAGGGAGAAGAGGGAAATGAATGTAAAGAAAGAGAAATATATCAACTGGTAGCCAACTCTGCAAAATTTAGTTAAACTATTCTTCTGATGATAGACACAATAGTCTGTCACAGGCTAGAATTTCAAGTCTTTCAAGGTTGATGGGACCTGCCCAAGCTTATTATCTGCTGACACAGATGTCAAGAACCAAGGGTTGCCTCCAGGCCAAGAAAAGACGTCAGGGAAGGATATTAGTGTAAATGGGAACTGATTATTTACAATTTTAAAAAGTTAATCTCTTTACAAAAGATCTTACAATAAAATTCTTTCAAATGGTATGTAAGAATATGGTTTGATTCTCATTCTCATTCTCTCTCTTTCTGTCTGTCTGTCTGTCTCTCTCTCTCTCTCTCTCACACACACACACACACACACAGAGTATCTGCCTATAGTTTTTCAGGAAAAAATACACTGCACAAAGGAGATTAAATATGTAAAGGGCTTGTCCTCAAAAGATGTTGATCAGCTGTTTTCTAGCCACATAAAAAACAGTACAGAAAGACATAGGTGTTTATCAGGAAGAATTAAGATAACAGTCAGAAGAAATGACTTTCTGATTACTGGAGTGATGAGATTTTGAAATGAGATGTTGATGAGGACAATTAATTTCACTCTAGAGTTCTTGGTATATATAGGGAGGTATTGTCTACTTAGAATAAACTAAATAAGCTTTCAAAATTTGTTCAGTTCTTTGCTTCATAGAATTATAAAATCATAAATTCAGAATTGAAAGCTCTATGCTTCATGGAATTATAAAATCATAAATCTAGGGCTACAAAGGACCTAGGGTTCAAATAAACCAATCTTCTCATTGTATAGATTTTAAGGAAAGTTAAATGATTTCCCCAAAGACACAAAAAAATAATGTGTTAGAGATTTGAACCTAGGACCTAAAATTACACAGCCAGTCCTTTTCCCACTGTGTTATCAAGCCTCCTAATAAATGACAGATTAACAAGCATTTTAAATAGTAACACACATGTATAGACTATAATTGCAAATGAAATGCAACTTCCAGGTACATTTAATCAGCCATGTCAACATTTCAATTTTCCTGCATTGGAAATGACTTATGTTTAAGGTCTCAAATATGAAACTTTAGCCAGAAAATGAGGCATTCCAGCAAGTTAATTATTCTGTTCAAACATATCTGAATCAAGATAATTCTTAATTTTAAAAATCTCATTTAGTACTACAATTAGCTTTTAGCCACATCCATGGTTTAGATGGTCACAAATATCTCTAACACTTTGATCTTCTAGTAGGAAATTAAAATAGTAGATTTTAAAATTTTAAGCTATTTACTGAAAATTTAGATGACATGAAGTTAATAATTTTTCCTTACTTTTTTAACTCTAGTATGGTAGGGTTAAATCTTAGACTTAGTTATTTGGGTTTTTTTTCTCAACATGATTGCAATTAAAGGGATCCCACCTGTTCTCACAAGGAAAACTAGACATTAGTTAACTATTTCTACATTACACATCTCCTCTCTGGCACACTTTCTAATTTCATAATTAACATATTATGTCAAAAAGCAGTAGTTTTATTAAGCACATATACAGAGGAGAAATGGAGAAATATCTAAATGGAGAAAGTCACCAATTTACAAAACTATACATAAAATTATTTAAGTGGGGATAGCTAGATGGCACAATGGATAGAGCACCAGCCCTGATGTCAGGAGAAACTGAGTTCAAATCTGGTCTCAGATACTTAACACTTCCTAGCTATATAACCCTGGGCAAGTTACTTAACCCCAATTGCCTCAGCAAAAAAAAAAAATTAAGTGTATTTAGATATATGCATAACATTATAAGGGCTGGTTAAGAGTTATAACAATTTACCAAATAATTTCCTCTAAACCAGTTCTTCCACCAAAAGTACATAGGCAGTTATAATTATAATAATAATAGCTTCTATATAGCACATACTGTGTGTCAAGAAGATTATTCAAATTTTATCACTTTTCTCACAAGAATGATGAAATGTAGGTACTATTATTATCCATATTTTACAGTTGAGGAAACTGAGGCATATAGAGGTTAGATCATTTTCTCAAAATTACACAGTTAGAAAGTATATGAGGCTGCATTTAAAATCATGTCATCCTAACTCGAGGTCCACTGTTCTATCCAATGAACTACTTAGTTGCCCCATCAACACTCAAAAATTATTCAAAGTTGTTGGAGGTGGTTCAGTGATATTGGCAAGGTTAATATGTGTCATACAAGCATTTGTGATTATTCCTCATACATGCACATACCAAATGTAGCATGAAATAACAAAGACATGTCAGACAATGAATCAAAAGATCCGAGTTAGCTCCTCTATTCAAGCAAGTAACTTGATTTGAAACTGGTCATCAATTTTGTCATCTCTATGCTAAGACTAATAATATTCAGACTACCTACCTACTTCATAGAGTTGTTGAGAGCATATAAGAAAATGTATATGAAATGTTTTAAAGCCATAAAATATTACATAAAATGTTATTAATTTGTGCATGTATCTGTGCATGAGTGTATGCTCATATACTATGGAGCATATGAGTAGTTTATTTAGGATAAAAAGGATAAAATGTAAATTTTTTCATGAAACAATTTAAATTAGCATCACAAATTGCATTTCAAAAGATTTGTTAAAAATGTTTAGTTGTTATTTCCTACTGAGCAGAGAAGAGATGATAGCATCCAATTGATTTCATAGCAGAAAAGGAATTCAGAAATCTACAATCTTTTTGTTTTTAGTGCCCTATGAACACATATTAGAAAACTTCAAGTTCCAGCCTTGCAAGTTACAATCCAATTATGCAGCTATTAGCAAGTAATTTTACCTCTCTCAGCCTCAATTTCCCAATCTGTAAAATAGGTATAATGATATTTATACTACCTAGTCCACAAAGTTGTTGTAATATAAGAATTTTATTTGATATAAAGTACTTTTTTCATGTGGTCTGACATTTTTATATTAATTGAGGTGACCAGATCCTTCTGCATCAAATACAGATAGATGAATGGATGGATAGACAGACAGATCTACATCTCAATTAGTCTCAGGAGAATGTGCTACCCCTAACTAAATAAAAATTCCCTAAATAATCCTCTTCTCACATACACCTTGAAACAGATGCATATGATCACACACATACACATACACACACACACACACACACACACACACACACAAATGCATACCTATACAAAACATTTCTCACTAATAGCAGATGTTATAATGCTTGAAAATTATTACTGGAATGTCTAGTATTTTTTTAAATACCAGAAGGCCCAAGGTTTTTGAGATGGTGTATGTGAATTAAATAGAAAAAAAAGCAAGCTCTTGGCAAAAATTCAAGTTCTTATATTACAGGAGGGGAATTTCCACACCTTACCTTAGAGTTCTTGAGAAAAGGTTCCATTTTTTTATTCTCATTTTACGGCATGACTGCCTTGTGGTTTAAAACACATAAGCCATCAATCACTGCAGGATGAACTCACAAATCCAGTTTCTCCCTAAAGTATACAAGAATAGGAGTTTAAGATAGCAACCTGAACTTGGATTAAAATCTGTGATCTCATTTTTTAGCATAAAATTAATTTCCTGGATTCCAAATCTTGTTAGTTTACATAACTGAAATCCCTCTATCTAATTCTGATGAACTACAGAACTGTTTTGAATTTTTGATACATCATGTTCTCAGGCATTAATTTGCTCCAGAATGGATTATATTTCCTCCTTCTCCCAAATGTATTACTGTTTTTAGTCAGAGCAGTTGAACTTGGATAGTCATAGAGGAGCCAAGCCAATAGTAAAAGTAGATGAAGGCCAGTATCTGACATAAGCACCACGGATAGCTCCTTCATCAGACTGATATAAATGAGACCTTTCTCTCCAGACAGGCAATTCCAGTGTAGCAAGCAGTATAATTAACCAGTGCTACAGCCCCAAGCAGATTCTTCTACATTAAAAAAAAGCCTATTAAAACATATCTAGCTGCTTTGTTCTGTGCAAAGGAAAGGATGCAGTCATAGGCTATGTCTTTATCCACCCAAAATCCCTCAACCATAGAGTAATTATGAATAATGCCACATCCCATCTGCCTTGAATGGTCTTCTCCATTTCATTCTCTATTCCATGAAAGATAATCAACAGAAAGGAAAAATAAAATAGGAAGATGACTAGTTTGTAAAAAGGAGGTCTCTCAAATACAGTATATCATGAATCTATGCTGAGTTTTTAGGAGCTGTGTGAGCTAGACTTGCTTAGCCATGAAGCTTTTATACAAGCTGAAGAAGGGGTCCACAGAAGAAGAATACAGGAGGGAAAGAAATCAATTCCCATATTTCCCTCTGAAATTGAATCTTATGCATTTGATGTCTTAACCAATTCTGATTATCTTGTTACTCCTCTTTTACTCCCTTAGTATTTCAGCCAGTTCATGAAGCTTCATTTCAGTAAGCTAAAAGGTCCACAGTGAAAAGAAGTAGTAACATCTAAGAGCTATGGAAATTAGAAGTCAAAATGAGGATATATGGGAATGGGAATTAGCACAAAAGAGACGGTTTAGGCACAAACTATATAATGAGATTTGGAGGCGGACAAATGTAGAATTACTGCTTTAGATCTCTATGCTATTATGCTCAAAGAAAAGTAAAATCTAAAGTGGGTTCATTGACCTCTACTAATTGAATTAGCAGATTTTTTTAATCAAAAAAGGTCATTTTTCTGTTAAAACTTTAAAACTAAAAAGTTTATAAATGTCCTAATGGGGTAAAAGTACTTAAGAAGAAAGGGAATAAGTGGCAAGAGCAGCCATGTGAGCAACCTGGTGTTTAGGAATTATTTCCAATGACAGTGTGGGCCTGGAAGTCATTGAATGAGTAACAGGTAGGAGAGATACCAAAGTGTTCAAATCAAGGAAGAAGATACAGGAGAAAGCAAAATATCATCAAGGTTGATCAGTGCTGAATGCTGAAATTAAATGAAGAAGCAACAGATGTTTGGAGTAAGGTTATACTTTATGACCTTAGAGGTCAGAGAATTATAGAATTTCAGATTTGAAAAGAGCTTTAGTCATGATCTAGTTTTGAAGAATCCCTTTTACATCATTTCTGACAAGTCATCATCCAGCCTCTGACTGAAACTTTAAGTGAGGAATATCAATCACCTCTATCACTTCTAAGTACCACTTTATTTTTTTAGATAGTTTGAACTGTTTAAAAAAAGTTTTTCTTTACATCAAGCTTAAATTTTTCATACATAACCATCACAAAATTTGCCCTCAAGACCAAGAAGAATAATTTGAATTCCTCTTGAACGTGATAATTTTTCAACTATATGAAAACAACATTCATGTTTTCTGAAGTATTCCCTTTTCCAAGCTATATATCACCTGGAGGTTATGTCCATATGAAAACAACATTCATGTTTTCTAAAGTATTCTCTTTTCCAAGCTATATATCTCCTGGTGATTATGTCCTTTCTTTATGGATTTGACAAAAACTAGAGCTTGAGAAACCTGGACTGAAATTAAAGGGAAGGCAGACTGAATATATAAGGCATAGCTTACAACTAATCCCATATTTTAAAGTAGCCATTAAGGTTTCTTAGAAATCACCATATTCTTAGGAGTTATTTTATTGCTTGAGGGTCAAATTTTTACCAAAAGAAACATTTCCAATTTTATAATGAAGATAATAACAGTGATCACAAATTGCATTTTAAGGTTTATAAAGCACTTTACATATATATTTCATTTTTTCCTCACAAAAAACCTTTTAGATAAGTGCTATTATTATTCTCTTTTCCATAATAAGAAAATTGAGTCTGAGAGAGAGTTAAAATTTAGGTTTAAGGTTAGACTTAGGATACACCGAGGCTCATACAACTAATTATTTAAAGACAGGTTATAAACTCAGGGCTTCCTGACTCCAAGTCTAGCATTCTATCTACAACACCAAGCTGCTCCATCAATATAAAGATATGTAATTTACAAAAATATTTTTCAGCAACATAGTTTTTCTATATAGTCTAAGTACACCTCCAAAAGATTTTCATTCTAATTTTTGGTTATATCAAATTAACAGCTTTGTAAACATAGTGGAGGATTGTTCTATCATAACTGCTAAAACTGAAATAAAATTGTAAAAAATCAAGAAAAATGTAAATGGTCATCTAATAAAAGCTGAATTTTTATAAGCAGGGAGATAATATCCTACTACCTACATTTTTACTGATTTCTGTAAGTGTACATATTTTTCTAAATCTCAAACTGACTCACAAAAACTGGGGTTTTTTCCCACTGAGACAGTCATTTAACTAGTTTTTTATTATTAAATTTTATTAGCCAAACATGATAGAACATGGGAGAGGAAAGCACTAACAAAAATGATGAAGGATAGAGGAAGAGGAAGAAGAAGGAAAAGGAGAGGGAGGAGAGTGGGGAGAGAGAGAGAGGAGGGAGAAGAAGAGGAGTTAGAGAGAGAGGAGGGACACAGAGAAGGGGGAGGAGAGGGAAATCATTCTTCCTACTCTTTTAGGATTAATGTAAGGTGAAAGATGAACAGGGGCTTTCAAGATAGTCAAAAGTTGCTAGATAGCACGGCTCCCTAAAGTCCTCCAAAGTTCAAGTTTTGAAGTCAAGAAACAACTTCTAGACCATAAGTGGATAATCCACAATAAATATCAATGTGTAAATAACTGGAAGTTGATTATTCTTTTAATGATAATTTGGAAATTCTTTTTATTTATTTATTTTTTATTTTTGCTGAGGCAATTGGGGTTAAGTGACTTGTTTAGGGTCACACAGCTAGGAAGTGTTAAGTGTCTAAGGTCAGATTTGAACTCAGGTCCTCCTGACTTCAGGGCTGGTACTCTATCCACTTCAACACCTAGCTGTTCCCAGATGATTTGGAAATTCAAAGTCAATCACAGTTTAACGAAACTTTTCATTATTTTAAAAATAAAACTGTACTTAGAAATAGTTTCACTTAAAATACAATGATCTACTGCAGACACAAAAAATCATCTCATATTCAAAATTTATAGACTCAGATGGTAAAGAAACCCAATTTAACAAGCAGCAGAAGGAAAGAGTCTTGAAAAATCAATGCTAATCATGACCTTTCAAAAGAGATAGCTACTCACTTATTTCCTGTTTTAAATTCACAAAGTCTGAGAGCATAATTTACCATTCAAAATTTTAAGAACAACTCCTTGCTCTAACTCTGGGTAATTCCAATACTATCATTCTGTGCTTTTAAAGTATTTTAAGATGAAGATGAATGCTTTCTGCCATCTCCAAAGCTCCATGATTTTTATCCATAATCTTTCAGTTCTTCTTTTTAGTGCTTGCTCATTAAGTTTCTATTTTTATTTGAAAGGTTTGGGAAGGGTGAGGAGAATGACTTTTGTTTTTCTTTCTCCTTCAGAGCATTCTAAAATAGCCTTTATCTTCCTCTTCTACTTTGTTCATATTTTCCTGTACTCCCTCTTATCCAAACCATTTTTAAAAACCTATTTCCTTTTCTCTCTTTTGCAATATTACTTTTTGCCTAAAGAATTACTTTATTCTATGTTCTTTTCTACCTATGCAAAAAAGGAGCTTATCATACTTTTATAGCAGAGCAATAATTTTGGAAAGTGAGAATGTTCAAGACAATATTTTTATCTTCTGAGAACAGAAAAAAAAATATGACTTCTGATGGTCTCACTTCAAGCTTTGAGAACCAAATATATAGCAATCAATATAAATCCAATCTCTGATTATTACATTTGCTAAAATACGTTAAAAATAGCTTACAACCAAAATATTCTTAAATGCCATAATTATGAGATAGGGCATTAAGAAGAGTTAGATGATATGTAGACTGCCTCAGTAGGCCTACACATTCATTAGGAACCAAGAAGCACTGACTACTAGGCTGATTGTTTTCTCAAGATTTCACAAAACATTTATTTCACTAATATACTTAATCTCTTCACCTACACATCAAAATTCCTGAAAATCTTCAAGAGTTGTTGCAGCCTAAAACACTCCAAAAATTCCCTACTGAGTATTTAATCTTCTGGTGGTGAATCTCTATAAGTTAGTTATGCTGATCCTTAGATATTGTCAGATCAACATCTAAAGCATTTACCACTTACTAAGACCTACAAGATTTGGCATCAAGACAACCAGTTGTAAAGGAGTTAGTATGGTTTGGTCTGAAGGAGACTCCCCATAGTAAAAACAAACAAACAAAAAACCCACTACCACCACCATCACAACAATAACAAAAATTGTCCAACAAAATTACTAGGCTAGATATAAAAAACAAAACAAAGAAAAAAATCCACACCTGAATATATATACAATATTTTTAGGTTAAAAAAATCCCACTAAAATCTTTTTTTGCTCAGTGACACATGTAAAACAAATATAAAATGTCTAAGGAGGGAAGGCAAGAGAGAATAGTTTTTTCAAATATCCTTTTCTCAAGCAAGTTTAAAAGATCATATTCCATGTATTCCTATAAAGGGGCTATACTTAGGCTAAGATGTGACTAACAAATCCTGGGATTAATTTCCCCTCCCCCAAAAAAAATCAAACAAGGAATAATTAAGTGGAAATGTCACTCAAACTTTTATTTTTGGTCAAAAGGATCAAGGTGGCTTAACAGAAAAAAGATTTTCCTCTGAAGTCTTCCAAGAATATTTAAACTAAAACCTTACAAAAAATTAAATATTTGAGGGCTGAAACACAAATTTAATAATTGCTTTATCATATTTCTTTACAATTCAATTTTTCTTTTTTTTTTATTTTCCTTTAGTTAGTAATCTAGTAAAAGCACAGCATTTTTTCATTTTTCAATATCAAAGGATATATTCCCTCTTTTCCAATTCTATCTTTTCCCATCTACTATTCTCCTCCCATATCACTCATTAATAATCTAAGGCTCTTCTATCAAGGGCAGGGATGGGGGAAGGAAAATGAGAGAAGAAGAGTAAGGAAAGCTGCCACAGATAGTTTTTGCCAGATTAATTACAGCAATAAGCAATAGACTCAATTATTCCTGAAGACACCAACAAAAGAAGGCTTTGCTAGAAGTCAGGAGGAGTCAGATGGGTGACTTCAAACAAATCACCTCAAGTCTCCAGACAACAATTACTTCATATGTAAAAATAGGAATAGGCAGATGGCTGAACTAGATAATCACTTAAGAATCTTTTGGCTCTAAGGTTTAAACTTCTATAAGTAAGTACTGGAATTATAGAAAAGGTGCAACTGTAACACTTCCCAAAATTTCTGTTTTAACAAAATAAAATAAAAAAGCATGACAGACGCAGCCTATCACTTTTTAATTTTGTCAAAGAATGTTACAATTACTGTAGCATGAAAGTTTAAATTTCAGAATGTTATGCCAAAGTCATATAGTGTCAAAATTACACATTGAAGGGCAAGTTTCAGTATTGCATAGTATTAGAACTGACAGAAATATCTCTGGCCTTGGGCTGTGTTTACAGGTGTTACACATTTATAGACAGATAGAAGGATATTTTAGCCATTCAGGAACTTCAGACAGCTTCAATCCAACTATATATGCATTTGAAATGACACCCACAGATTACAATAAAAGCTATTTTCCCACACTAAAACAAAAGAAAAATTCTTGCTTGTTCTAGAAGTCAAAAAAGGCAAGCCACTGCAAGTTATTATAGGAAGTTAAGCGTCAAATATGCACAGTTCAAAGCTGTAATTGTTTTGTAAATACCAAGGTAATAATATAGTAAAAAGGAAAACTAGCTGCCTTTTTATTGTCTTTACAAATACTATATGCATATGATTGTTACTAGTGAGACCTAATCTTTCAGTAGATTATAGGTTAAGATCATAAATCAGAACTGGAAGGAAGTTTAGAAGCAAAACTTCAGTTTTGCATATGAGGAAACTGAGAACATTACTATAGATATATTTTGAAGAATAATAGGAAGATGATAAAAATAAGAAGTTACAAAGGAGCCTGGGACGCCTTAACCTCAAAAATGGCAACAGAAATGCCAAAAAATAAAGCAAAACTGCTAGAAATTTTTACAAGAAAAATTAAAGCTCACCAAAACAACACTGAGTAAATCTTTAAAAAAAAAAATTAGCAAGCAAAAGAGGCAAAGAGGAAATTTCAAACCAGAAAAAAGTAATATCATAGGCAAAGTGAATTGATAAGAACCAGAAGAACATTGTACACAACAACAGCAAGATTATATGATGATCAATTCTGATGAGCATGGCTCTTTTCAATAGCGAGGTGAGTTAGGCCAGTTCCAATGGTCTTGTGATAGAGAGAGCCATTTGCACCCAGAGAGAGGGCTGTGGGGACTGAGTATGGATCCCAACACAGTAGTTTCACTTTTTTGTTGTTGTTTGCTTGCATTTTGTTTTCTTTCTAATTTTTTTCCTTTTTATTTGATTTTTCCTGTGAAGCATGATAATTGTGGAAATATATATAGAAGAATTGCACATGTTTAACCTATGTTGGATTACTTGCCATCTAGGGGATGGGGATGAGGAGAAAGGAGGGAGAAAAAATTTGGAATACAAGGTTTTACAAGGGTGAATGTTGAAAACTATCTATGCATATGTTTTAAAAATAAAAAACTTAATTTTAAAAGTAATATCATAAAAATGAAAAAATTATAAAGCAATTCAAAATGAATAACATACTCCTATTTAGTCCTCATCCCCGACTGCCTACTGGTCATCTCCAGCTAGAATTTCAAAGTCACCTCAAAGTTAACTTGTTCAAAACTGAACACATTATCATTCCTTCAAAATTAGCCTTCCTCCTAACTTCTATTTCCAGTCACTCAGCTTAGAAATCTTGGAGCTATTTTCAACATCTTACTCTCATTCACATACAACCCATCTTACAAGTTTACAAGTCTTGTTGATTCTTTCTTCCCAATATAGGTAGTTTCCATTCCCTTCTTTCCCCTCACACTGCAATCATTCTAATTCATATCTAAATATTTTTCACCAGAACTATTTCAGAAACCTTGGAACTGGTTTTCCTCAATTCTTACTCCTCTCTAAACTCCTCCTACCCACACATATTTCACCCAGCTGCCAAATTGACATCCCTAAAACATAGGTAAGGCCTACTTAAGAAGCTTGAGGAAATCACTGTGATCTCAAGGACAAAATACAAACTCCTCTGTGAGATTTAAAGAGCTTTACAATAATGGCTCCAGTTTCTTTCCTGAATGACTGAATATTACATCCTCTTATGTACTCTACCCTACATACTCTACCTCACCCACCCCCAAAAAAGAGAGAGAGAAAAGGCACAAACAGGATCATGGATTGTAACTTCTATTTAACATCATTAAAAAAAAATACTAGCCATAGAAATAATGCATGAAAAATTAAATGACAAAAATTAGTAATGCATAGGCTAATATAGTTATCCTGTTGAATAACTATATTTAGAAAATATGACACAACAAAAAAGCTAACAAATTAGAAAGAGGAGGATTGGTATAAGTCTCCCAAATTACCAGAATTTTAGTATATTCCTTGCAAATATTAAAAAAATTATAGATAAATACTATTTACAATAATAACAAAATGTATTCCATCTAAGACACAAATGAATAATATCTATATAGAAATATATAAAGATAGTAACAAGCAGTTCTCAAGAGAAGAAATCTTGATTATCTACAGCTATCTAATATGTACAACATTATTTATAGCCACTCTTTTTAAGGTGGCAAAAACCTGGAAATTAAAGGGAATCCCATCAATTGGGAAATGATTGAACAATTTGTGGTATATGAAAATGATAGAAAGCTATTGTGCTGTAAAAAAATTAGAAAATAAATTTTTTCAAAGAGACATGGGAAGATATTAAACATTTACATGTTTACAAATAAAAAATAATGAAAGAAAATTATACTTAATGAAATTGTGGAGAATATAAAAATGTTTTCTATCAAACAAAAGGGAAACATTTTGGAGACAAAGTATATATAGTTAATGATACAAAAATTAAAAGATGGGCAACAATGAAGTTCCACTTGCCCTGTTTCTTCTTATAAAAAGGATAGAAGTGAACTCTACTAATAAATATCACCAAAGAAATATTCCACAATTTCATTTAAGAATTCCTTGTAGAATGGCTCTCTTCAACAATGAAATGTTTCAAACCACCTCCAATTGTTCACTGAAGAAAGCCATATACACCCAGAGAGAGGGATGCGAAATGTGGACCACAACATAACATTCTCATACTCCTTGATTGATGTTTGCTTACATTGTGTTTCCTTTATCTGATATATCGTTTGTGTAGATAAGATTTTTCTTGCACACCAATGATAAGTTTGGAAATATGTATACATATATTCGATTTGCCAATATTTTAACATAATTAACATGTAGTGGATATCCTGCCATCTAGGGGAGGGGTGGGGAGTTGGGGGGAAAAATTTGTAACGGAAAGCTATGTAAGGGTTATTGTTGAAAAATTACCCACACATATGTTATGCAAATAAAATAAAAATTAAAAAAAAAAGAATTCCTTGTAGAAGGACATATATAAGGAAGTGAATTATACCAAATTTGAATTATACTGAAATGAAACAAGCTATATATAGAATGGAAAATGTCTGTTTAAAAAAAAAGAAACAACTTTTTAGTTTTTTTTTTACAGGTATTTTTAAAAGTGCCAGCCATTAGGACAGTGATTGGTAGGCTTAGATTTCCTATTATTTTAAACATATTAAACAAGGGAGTACTTGTTTAAACATAAAAGAAGTCCATAATTTCACATAAAATCCCATTTTTATTGTCCTTTGTGTACTGAAATATTCTTGTTTGTTAATGTTTATTAAGTTCATGATAACATCTGTTTAAAGAATGTCTTGTAGAGTTACAGGTTCATGACTCAATAGCTTTTAATAGCTAGTATGTATATAGCACTTTAAGTGTACTTACATATATATCCTTAGATGTTATTATTCCAATTTTACAAATGGAGGAAACTGAGGCTGAAAAAAGTAAATGATTTGCCCAGAATTACACTGATAAATGTCTGAGGCAGAATTTGAACTCATCCCCCCCTTATCTTCCCCACAATCTTACCTACTGTGAAATTTAGCTGCCTTCTAACTTTTAGAGCTTGAAAGGGATTTAGAGATTATCTAGTCTCATCTCTTTAGCACACAGATGAATAAACTGAGGACCAAAGATGATATGTTTGGCCCAAGGCTACATAGGAAACCATCCAGAATCAGAATCCAGCTATTTGGTCCAAACCTAATTTTCTGTTATGCCTTCATCCAATAGATATAAACCTTGGTTCCTTATCTATATGTACATGAATTCTAGTTAGCTACAAAATCCAAACTCTTTTGTTCCATTTGTCAGATTCTCTTGAAATTTCTTAAGACCATAAAAAATTAACTAATATGACAGCATATGATAGAATGATTGCTATCAAAAGCCGTAAAAATACTTTTCAGCTGAGTTTCCAGATGGATATGACTCACTTCAAAAGAAGTCAAATATAAACTGAAGACATTAATATGAGGTTTACATTTGCCATGACTTTACCAAAAATACGATGACAAAAAATACTAGTTAGTAGGCATCAAGAAACTGCAGTTACAGATTTTTAACCCCTCTAGAAGGAAGTTTAGGAGAAAAAAGGAAAGGCAGAGGAAAGATAAGAGGAGCAAGTAGGAAGAACAAGGAGTGACCCCACATAGCTTGTTTGCACCTGCCCCAAAGTGGAGTAGAATTAAAATTTTCAAAAAAACAGAAGCTTACTCCTTATCCCTCCAGCCCACCTGAAACACTGAGTGTACTGTTTTGAAAAGAAGAACATGCAAAAATTCTAGAAGCTAGTTGGTAGAATGGTTAGTTTAAGTAAATATTCTCTTAATTAAATAGGTGAAAGCGTCTTTGAGGTTTCTCTTGTGAAATGAGGTTAGACACTTAAAACATAATCCTTTCAAACAGCATAGCACTGTTATTTACCAGTGACCTCTTAGGTATGTTTACTTGGTTTAGTATTTTTTTTTTGCTCTAAAAATTTCAACATTTCCAGTCATGCTTTTAGTTTAAAAAAAAAAGTATTTAAAAGCAAGTCAACCCTTAGGACAGTAATTAGTAGACCTGGATTTCCTATCATATTAAGGATGTCTCTTATTATCTCAACAGGGTGTACTTATTTTATTTGAAAAATAAATATCTCCCATACAACAAACACTCAGAAGGAAACAAATCAGGAGAGAGAATGAAATCACCCTTCAAAAGTTCACCAACCAGTTGCTAGAATTCAAAAATTTAGGAATAACTGCTCTAGAACTTCTAAGAATTCAACTAAATATCTCAGTAGGTTTCCCATCTTATTTACATATTATAGTTATATCCTATTAACCAATGCCTGTTCCTTTTCTAAGTTAATCATTTATCTACCTGAGGCCTTCTATGCCAAAGGAAGAGTGAAACAAACAGTTGACCCGTAAACCATTAACCTCTCTCCTTTGTAGTCTGTCTGGACCTAATTCTCTGGATGTCACCCTTTTAAAATTCAATCTGTAAAGTGTTCCAGGGAATGAAAGACATGAGACAAAAATATGATGTAAAATGAAGACTATGACATTTAAAAGAATTAGCTGCTCTTTAAAAGTATGAATTGGAAATATGGTAATAAAAAAATCATGGTATTGTACAGATAAGAATATACTAAGAATCCTTAACTAACTTTGGAGGTGAGTTGCATTTTATTTTACATGTTTAAAGATTTTTTGAAAAAGAACATTCACTAGAATTCTAAGACATGATTTTATTGAGATTTAATAAAGAGAAAGTAGAATTTTTTTGGAAATATTTTGAAATTAGAGATTATTAAATAAAAATTTCCTGGGAAACATTTGGCAATATATTTTCAATATATTGTCATTTGATATATCGAGAAGATCTACCAGGAAATCACAACTAAAAATAAAAAAGTATTTTCACAAGTGAGGTTCAGATAACAGTATGCAAAATTCAGACCAGAACTTCTCCTATTATGAACAAGGACCTCCAAATTAAAGGCAAAAAAACCAGAACAACATGCGTAGTTTAAGTTTAGGAATGATTCAATCAGCTCTTGCAGAAGGCAAAAATCTCAAGTTGATAATGCTTTTATTGTCAATTTAAACTATACATGAAATAAAATTTTTAGCATGAATATCAAAATTGTTACATTTTCCCAGAATTCACTGTACAAAGGATTCTCTTAGCCAAACTTATTTATTCACATCTTTGTCTTTTCATTCAGAAAGTAAGAATATATGACAAACAGGTCAGTATATTGAAACGGTTAGATTTCCCTCTAGTCTAATGTTAAGTATATTTTTTATCATATTGCATTACTTTTATACTCCAGAAATTCTTGAGGTTTTTAGAGAAATCAGAAAAATTAGGTTTTAGTCCTAACTTTGCTATGCTGTTTTCCTTTCTTTTTTCTCTTCCCCCTTTTTTTGGAGGCAATGGGGGTGGAGGCAAGGAAGCAGACAGAGTAAGTGAGTAAAGGTCACACACCTTAGTGTCTGAGGCCACATTTGAACTCAGGTCCTCCTGACTCCAGAGCTAGTTGTTCTATTCACTCACTTCATGACCTAGCTAGCCCTATGCTGTGTTATCTTAAGCAATTAGAAGCTTTAAAGACATTCAATTTTTCTCCTTACAACAGGAGGATAAGAATGGCCAGTGAAATAATCAATTATTTGACAAAGATGTTTTATCAAATAATTTGAAAGTGCTTGGAAAAGTAAAAAGTATTATACAAGTTGAACATATTTATTAGTTATCTACAGACTATAGATAAAGTTACTTTCCTAGCACTAAACAACTCCCGCTCTCCCCCCCCCCCCCATTTTTTTAATGGTGGTGATATGATTCTGTCTGTTTGAGTGAAGTTCTTGTGGGAATGGTTCTCAGATTTATAGTGTTTTGTCCTTTACAAGTTCTCCCAACTCTTAAAATTTCTTATATCCCATGAGGAAACTTATAAAATTTACAAGTATTATTATTACTATTATTATCCCTTCCTAAACATTTTTGTGTCTATTCAATAAAACTTCATTGATTCAGGTTTTGAGTAAAAAAACCAAAAACTTAAGTTAGTATAAATATGACCCATGGGACATTTAAAAATAAACAAAATATCATTCCTTTCAAATATTGGGGTGGGTGGTAGAGGATGATATAATAGAAGAAACAAAGGTCTAAGAACTTCATCAGAGCTTTAGTTAATTCTCTGTGAGTCTCAATTACCACTATCTATACAATGAAGGAATCAGCCTGTGATTTTTTAAAAAAAACTTTTCAGCTTCCTGATTATAAGGCTAATGCCGAATAAAATTAGTCTAGTATAACTTAATAAAAGTTCTGCTTTAAAGAAGAATGATTTGTATTATATCAAAGCACCCTACACATACTAAAAGCCTTGACATTATATTATACTCAAATGGTTATTTCTACAGTGCTTTAAACTAGTTTAATTTCTTAATTAGATAATCAATTCTTTGATATCTTATATTATTTAGAAAATATCTTTAAAAATAAATTTTTACTCATCTGATTTGTCCCAATTATTCAAATTCCATTTTAATAGGATTTTACTGGAGTCACACACTAAAACTCTTGTTTAAGGTGTTATGTGATCTTTATACATTATTATACATTATTATTTGTTAAATGTATAGACTAATCTGCTGATACCTGAGCATTTAGAAATTTTAAATATAAAACTGAAGCCTTAAGTTATTTTTAGATATTAAGTACATATTTGTATTAGCAACACATTTTAAGCCCAAGAAAAAAAATCGAGTGAAAATATTGAAATTATATTGAAATAATATGTAAGAAATCAGGTCTATCAATTTCTTTAACTTCTCACTGTGTATACACATGTGCCTATACACATCAATATACATATATGTAAGTGTGTATTCTATCTTTTTTATTTTGGGAGAGTACATTTAATTTTATTTTTTTTCATCTTGCCTTTTTTTTTTTTTTTTTTTTGCTGAGGCAATTGAGGTTAAGTGACTTGCCCAGGGTCACACAGCTAGGGAATATTAAGTGTCTGAGACCAGATTTGAACTCAGGTCCTTATGACTTGAGGCCTGGTGCTCTATTCACTGTGCTACCTAGCTGCCCCCATCCTGCTTTTACACAAAACTATTTGCATTCTTGCTGCATACATTAGAGGTATTTGCATTAAAGAAGTTTGAATTTTTTTGTTTTTATGTTAATTTATTTTTTCCTTTATACCATGAATTTAAATTTTGACAATCCATTATTGGCTACTTTTGAGAGAAAAGAGTTTATAATGAATTTTTTATTTTAATTTTGCATTTGCTGAATTTTCCTTTTATAAATTTGATATACAATTTGTTTTTGAAGTATACTTTCAAGTTCTTGCTATTCTAATTTTATTTTCTTTCCTTGATCAATTAGATTATATGAAGGAGGAAGCATATTTCACTTCCTATTTCTTTTCCCTTCCCCCCACTCCTACCCAGTTCAGGTACTACAGTATAGTCAAAGTATAAGGTGTTGATGTGATAACAAGGTATTAATATGCAATATGCCAACTGAAGTATAAGCACCTCTCTAATTGTGGCAGAGGGGATGATAGGGCCGGCTGCTCTGAAAAATGGACAAATTCCTAGAGATAGCATAGGTTAAAAGTAGAAGAAAGAAGAGACAGGAATCTCCCCTTAAAAACTAGAAGTTTTAATGTTTTACTTGGGAGACTTGTCTAGGATCCTTCAGACTAATCCTAAACCTCACATGCTTAATCCCTTTTGAGGAAGCCTCATGTATTTTATAGGTTTTTCTGAGATTGTTTGTTTTTTTTTTTTTAACCAAATCTGTTTCTCCTGTCATCAAGTGAGTTTGGAACTCCATTTGATTGTGTATTATTGAAGGGAACCTTTTAAGCAAACAAATGAAAGAAAATATTGGGGTCTTATTACATTAAAATAATATTTTGCAAGATAAATAAAAAGGATAAAACACACTGGGAAAATATTTGTAGTAAAATATATGAAATAAAAGACCAACTGATTTTTAAAAGAATTAATAGGTGTATACACAGGCACTAAAAAACATACACACATACATACTGCATACATACAAATCTATCTATCTACATATATATATATACACATATATACATTCATATACACAGAGGCACTACCATAGAGCAATGATAAACAGATAATTTTTTAAGAAAATACAGCTGGCACATGACACAATTTTTTAATTCCATAATAATAAAATATACTTACAATCAACATCAAGAAGGGCAGGAAAAGGAATAAGCATTGATATAGCACCTACCATGTTCTAGGCACTGTGCTAACAAGCACATAAAAGTTACAACAATGTAGATGAAAAGAACATTAAAGGGAAGTTGAACTCTGATCCTCTAAAAACCAATAATTAAAACATGCCTCCTTTGTAAGAGTGGATCATTGGCCTGGTTGTTTTGAGATGTGCTTTATCTTATTAAATTGAGGGAAAGGGAATATAGCAAAAACTAATTTAAGAAACCTCACTGTTAACAATACTGCAAGACATCTTCCTGAGTTCAAATCTGGCTTCAGACACTTATTAGCTGTGTGATCCTGAGCAAGTCACTTAACTAGATTTGCCTCAGTTTTCTCATCTATAAAATGAATCTGAGAAGGAAATGCCAAGCCACTCTAGTATCCTTTCCAAGAAAGCTCGGGACCTAGAGTCAGGAGGATCTGAGTTCAAATGTGGCCTCAAGATTCTTGACACTTACTAGCTGTGTGACCAAGGGCAAGTCACTTAACCTTGACTGCCTTGGGGGAAAAGGAAAGAAAGAAAAAGAAAACCTCAAGTGGGGTCACAAAGAACTGGACACAATTGGACAACAAATTATTCTAAATCCAATGTTATTCCACTAAACCAAGGAATAAGAACACCATTACATGGTTGATGGAAGTGGAAACTAGTAAACACTTTTTAGAGAGTTATGTGGCAATATATAAGAATAATAAAACTGATCATACACACCGACTCGATAATCTTGTTACTAGAACTTTGTTTCAAAGATATAAAAACAAAAAGGATTGTTACACTTTGTGTGTGTGTAGAATATATATATATATACATATATATATATAATATCTAAAATACAATGCCAATGTGGACAATGACTAGAGAATACTAAACAAACTGATATATTAATTTAGTGAAATTTTGCACTCTGGTAAAAAAAAGGAAAAATACTAAAAGAAAATACACAAAGATGAATATGAAGAAGAACATTTGAATCAGAACACCATATATGCTGTCTATAACTCTCTTTTTTGTTTAAAGCCAAATATAATGGTATTTTACGTAAATTTATAATGGAACTTTGTTTTGGTTGATATTTCTTATTTTATAAATTCAATTATGTAAAATATAGGTGTAATTCCTATTTCACCACTTCTACAAAAACTTACAAAAATGTTCATTTTCTTTTAAAAACAGAAAAATTAGGAATTATAGCTATAGTTGTAATGCTATTAGGTACTTTGCTCCAAAGAGTCAGGGAAAGTTTGCTTTTTAACATTGCTGTATGAGGGGTTTGTGGAAAAGACAGAAAGAAGGCAGAATTTTTTTCCCTCTTAGACCTATCTTAACTCATTTTTCGAAGAAATCATATCATAGAGAAAATTTTATTAGTATGTCTAGAAAGAAACAAGAATAAGGGCTTGAGAGAAGCAAAAGGGATTTTTTCCCTCTCAAAACTTGAGATAAGCTAGTGAAGACGAAGGAAAAAATGGAAGGATCTTCTTTCCTTATCTTCAAAAAAATTTTGGGTTTTTTTAATGAAATAAATGGAATAGGATTGTTCTCAAGGATGAAGATAATCCATCTAAACTTACAGTAAGGTGCTGAGGTGACTTTGGCTATAATTTTTCTCACAGCCAAAAAATTGCAAATACTTATTTGTATTTCTTATGATTGTGTATTCAGTAACTGTAATGTCATATAGTAATATTCATCACTATCATTTAGAAAGAAGTCCTCTCCAGTTGAATAAATCAGTAATATTAGATGAAGCAATTACACTCAACAAGCATTTATTATTTCTTTACTATGTTCCAGGAATTATGCAAAAGGGCAAAAAGGGCAGGAGAAAGGGGAGGGGTCAATACTAAGAAAGGCAAACACAGCTCCCACCCTTAAAAAAGCTTATTTTTTAGTGCAGGGAAACAACATGTAAATAATAAGTACATACAATTAAATATAGAGTAGATGAAAGTAATCCTAGAAAGGGGAAAATCTAGCAGCTGGAGGTCAGAAAACTGCAAAAAAATTGGTAGTGAAGTAGCAAAGTAAATACAACCATAGGCCTGGAGTCAAAACACCTTGGTTCAAATCCTCCCTCAGACTCTTACTATGTAATCCTGGACAAGTCATGTAACCACTGTATGCTTCAGTTTTCTCTATAAAATGGGGTAATAATATTTTCTACCTCCTAAGATTATTGTGAGGACCAAATGAACTAATATTTGTAAAGCACTTTGCAAACTTTAAATCACTACAGAAAATCTGACTATTATTAGAGCTGTTATTTGAGCTAAATCTTGAAGAATGCCAAGGATTCCAAGAAACACAGATGAGAAGAGAAATTATTACATACATGGGGCACAGCCAGTGGGAAAAGTTGATGATAAGAGATAAAGTGTCATGTAAGAAGAATAGCAAATAAGCCAGTGTAAATGATTCATGGAATATTCAAAGTATGACTGGAAAGGTAGGAAGGGACCAAATGATAAAGAGCTTTAAATAATAAAAGAAGACTTCATATTTTATACTGAAGGTAGAAATCATTGGTGACTTTGGAGAAAGCAGGTTAAGTTGGATGATGTCAGAAGCCATATCAAAGAAGATTTAGAATTGAGTGAGAGGAGAGAAGTGGGAGAGGAAGTATACATGGGTTTCTCAAGGTGTTTAGCCACTAAGGGAGAGAAAGATATAGGTCAATAATTGTCAGAGGTTGTAGGAACAAAAGAGAAGACTTTTAAGGATGAGAGAGACACAGGTATGTTTGTAGAAGAAGAAGAAAGAGTTACTAGACAAGGAGAGATTGAAGATTAGAAAGTAGGGTGATCATAGGAGGAATCTGTTGGGACAAGATGGATCAAGTTTACTTGTGGAAGGGTTGACCTTGGCAAGAATAAGGGTCACCTCTTTATTAGAAATTGGAGTAAAAGAGGCGATAAGAAGTAAAATAATGATGAAGTACAAGGTAAGGTCCTCAGTTAAGAGAGTGAGCTTGGAGGATATCATAGAAAGCTTGGGAAGAAGCAAGAAGATTTAGAATTGGTCTCCAAATTTAGCTGAATAAGTGAAATATGTTGAAATTTTTATTAAAGGTATCATTAATTAATTGAAGAAGGTAAGTAGTATAGTAAATGGAGCTCTGGGTCTAATGTCAGGAAGACCTGAGTTCAAATTCAACCTGAGACACAAGTTAGATCACCATGGACAAGTTACTTAATTTTTGCCTCTAATTCATCATCTATAAAGTAGGGATAATAGTATCTACCTCCCAGGGTTGTTGTAAGGATCAAATGAGAAAATATTTATAAAGTACTTTAAAACTGTCTAGCACATAGTAGATGCTATATAATTGTTGGCAGCTAAGTTGTACAGTAGATAGAGTGCTGAGTCTGACCTCAGGAAGATTCAACTTTCTGAGTTCAAATCTGACTTCATATACTTACTATATGATTCTGGGCTAGTCACTTAACCTGTTTGCCTCAGTTTCCTCATCTATAAATGAGCTGGAGAAGATGACAAACTACTTCAATATCTTTGACCAAAAAACCCCCAAATGGAGTCATGACAAGTCAGACAAGACTGAAAAATGACTAAACAACAATAATATATATGCTGACTTCTATTATCATTATTTTAATTATTACTTAATACTATTGGATTATTCTAGATCTTGGAATGATAAGATTAAACCTAGGAAAAAGTCAGGTAGTAACTGAAGATGAACTCAGAAGTGAGTCTGATGACCCATGAAGCTCTATTACATAGTAGAGATCATTATGGTCATCCTCCTATCCCAGCTATCTGATATAATCTTGTAAGGCTATGAGTCATGGAACACTATAGTCTCTGAAGAATTAAAAACAAATATTACTGGAAGGGCAAAGGAGAGGCACATGGTGGGTGTGAGTAGGCTCTAATACATATCAAACAAGGAATTTCCCAGAAGTATAGTTTAGGACGTCATTAAGGAAATGTAAAATCACAAAAAAAAAAAAAAAGGCTGGTCTTTGGGAGATAACTGATATATATATATATACATATACATATATATATATATCCCAATTTCTTCACTGATATCTTCACAATGTCAGAAGAAAATGAGGAAGGGCCCTAGAACATCAGCACACTAGGTGGGCATTCTGTGGTGAATTTAAGGAAAGACAGATGTTTTAGACAGGAGGGACAATACAGCCCTTTCGTTCCTGACCCTAGAATTATTTGCATGGCAATGAAGGAGTAGTATTGTGAAAGCTAAAGAGAGCCTTTTAATTCTATCACCACATAACCCCAGTGTGGTTTTTACTGGCTGGAGAGTCCAAAATGGGTTTGAAAGATGCAGAATGACTGGCAATTAGGGTCTTGGCAAAAGTAAAAAGGAATTTTCTAACCCAAGTTAGAATCAGCACCAAAGAAAAACCTTACTCTTTGCTTGGTAATCTGCTGGCTATTGCTCACTGCACCTAGTTGGGTATAGAGGTCACAGCTTTTGTTCACACACTAAAGTTCTTTAACCCTCCCTTGCTAGCAAGTGGCAGAATGACTGATAATATGTTAACTTTTAGGAGAATTTATCCTTTGTAGGAATAGAAGAAAGAACAATAGGATTTTTCTTCATCACTTAATTTGCTATGCTATTTTATTAAATGTCTTCTTTGCTTTAAGTCAGTATGTTCCATGTCCTTAAAATGATACACACCTTGCTTTACTGGGTCTGTATCCCAAAGAGATCATAAAAGGGAAAAGGACACACAGGTGTAAAAATGTTTGTAGCAACCCTTTTTATAGTGGCAAGGAATTGGAAACTGAGTGGATGCCCATCAGTCGGGGAATGGCTGAATAGGTTATGGTACATGAATGTAATGGGGAGCCTCTGAAGTAAAGGTAAGGGAATAAATTCCAGCTAGGGAGACCATCTGTGAAGAGGTATATGGGCAGAGAGGAAATGTTGGGCATTATCAACTGAGGGAATAAGGGAAGGTTTCCTGAAAGAAGTGTCCTTTCAGTAAGGGTTTAAAAGAAGAGTAATTCAGCAAGGTAGGGGAAGGGTGAGAGGGAGAGAAGAGATGGGGGGGGGGGGTTCCAGGCATAAGAACAAACAGTATGAGAAAAATCATGGGAGCACAAGCTGGAAGAACAAGGTATGTCCAAAAAGCAGAGAAAAATCTAGTTTGACTTAAACACAATCATATTTATAGATAAATAGAATGAAATAAAGTTGGAAGGGAAGGTATTATCAATCTACAGAGAGCCCTGAATGTCAAGCAATAGAGCCAGAACTATAATTAGTACCCAATAGAGAATCTGAGGAAATGAATTGCATGACCATATCTATATAGAAAGAAGATTAGTCTGATAGAAGTATGAAAGATATATTGAAGGGGAAAAGAGAATGAAAACAGGAAGATACGTAAATAAGTCATTATATTGTCCAGTTAGCTAGTAAGCGGAGCCTGTACCAAGTTGACAAGAGAGAAAATAGAATATATTAGTACAACCTTTCTCACTCTCATTTTATGCTCTATTTCTGCCTTAGACCTTGCATTGTCCCCAACTTCCACATCAACTCAATTTCTCTTTTCTAATGAAAAAACTACTAGAATTTGAAATTGCCACTTAAATATTTTATATCTGAGAGGACTCTGTCATTACTGTCCCCAAAACTAGCATTGTTTTATAGGGAAATTAGTAAAACCCACATAATCTCACTGGCTTGACATTACTGGCTAGAAATACCATCTTCTTGATTTGCCTTAATCCTCCACTCTCCCCACATGCCCTGTGTTGAGCTTCACCCAAGGGAAACCTCCAGGGTCCTATATCCAGAGAAGTCCACAAAACCTATCAGGTATCCACACCTGGACAAATAAACTATTTACATTGACTCATATTCTCTCATTTTCCACAGTCACATAAATCTCTCATTTTATGTGTGTGGAGGGGGAGGGGTTTGGAAGGGTATGTGTGTTCTACCTATCCTATCACAGATTCATACTACTTTTTATTCTCCATACAAGTATCTGATTCCCTTTCCCTTTCTCTGTATATACTCACAAATTTTCAATTATAATCACCTAACAGATGGCTTCCTAACCATGTCCACTGCACCGATTCCCACCATTAGAAGAATTTCCTGGCTCCTCCTTCAAAACCTAGTGACAGGGAGCAAGAATTAATAATTGAAAAAAAAAAACATGAGCCCACAAATGTCCTCCATTCAGAGTTTATCACATATTCAATCAGTTGCCTAATCTAGTAGTTTCTATCTCTATAACATCTCTTCTATCTGTCCCTCTAAGTTTCACAAACATAGCTACCACCCCTAGTCCAAGCCTTCATCACTTCTCACCTGGACTATTATAAAATCTTCCTAATTAATTTCTCATGCTCAAGTCTTTCTCTTTTCCAATCAATCTTTAACATAATTGCCAAACAATTTTTGTAAATTATTCTCTTACTTAATAAATTCCAATGGCTCCCTATTACCTCCAGGATCAAGTATAAACTCACATCTGACATTTAAAGCTCTTTACAATAAACTGGCCCACTACTTTTCCATTCTTATTCTAAATTACTTCCATCCAGGCAGTGCAATCCAGACCCATTAGCTTTACTGTGGTTTGTGCTATACCTAATCTCTCACCTCTTCACTTTTGCACAAGCTGCCCACAAAGACTGGAATGCACTTAAGGTCTGGGACAATTTTCACTTCTGCCTTTGTAACATCAGCACTTCAAAGCATATCTAACAATATGGTAGGCACTTAATAAATGCCTGTTGATTGGTTGATAACAAAGAGGAGGGAACTGATGAATTTTAGTTGATTGAAAGAGTAGTAGTATGTCTGTGCACTGAATCATTATATGCCGTCTTGCATTACAGACCAAATAGTTTCTGTGTTTAATCTCTTCAACTATATAAATTCTTTGAGGGCAGGTTCATGACTTAATACTTTCTTAATATATATATATATATATATATATATATATATTCTAAAATGGGACTGCACAAAATAGGCAAGGAATAGATACTAATTAAAAGCATGTTTCCTTTACCAATTGACTACCAAGTCAGAAAAAAATTGACTGATGGACATAGAAATAAGGTAAAGTTTGATATCAAAATCAGAAGGGAAGATTATAAAAGTTATTTTGATGCCAAAAAAGGTTTCTGGTAAGAAAAACCAGGTCAATTTCAGTCAAACAAAATTCTTCTCTACACATTTCTGTGTCCTTGTTCTACAATGAAGAGAACCTAGGGTATACTTTATCCACTGCAGATTAGCAATCAACATTCTAATTAATACATGACCCACATCCATGAGCTTTCTATCCATTTTCAGGATCCTCAGGGACTGAAGAATATGTAGAAAGAAATATAAGGACAAATATCAGAAATTGAGACACGACTACTACCAGCAGCACTGAATAGTTGGAAAGCAGAGAATATTTTTACATGGGAAGTTATAATATCCCTGAACTTTGTAGATGACTTAAATTTCTGTTCTTCACCCTTAAACATGTCACCATTCTTGTTTTTTAGTCCCTCTCTAGGTAAGGAATTGTTCTATAATAACTGGATGTAAGTATTGAAGAAGCAAACAAATAAACTCATATTTGTCTAGTGGTGGCAGAATAGAAATAGAGCAATTCAGACAGGTAGTTATCACCCAACATTTAACACAGAATCAATTGATAGAGCAATTTACTTTGATTAAGCTCCTACTCTGTACTAGGCACTGTGCAAATCGATGAGGATACAAAATGAGGCAAAAGATAGGCCCTGCCCTCAAGGAGCTTACAATCTAATGAAGGAAATAATATGCAAATAAATATATACAAAGCAAACTATATGCAGGATAAATTGGAAATAATTATTAGAGGAAAGGCACTAGAAGTAAGATAAATTGGAAGAGGTTTCCTGAGGATTTTAGCCAGGGAGGTCAGTCATCATAGGGAAAGAGTTATAGGTATGTAAGATAACCAAAGAAAATATCAGGATCATCTTGTTCATGGCTCAGAAGCCAGTGTCAATAAATAAAATATCTGTTAGGAAGCAAAGTGTGAGAAAGCCTGTAAAGATAGTGGAGGACTAGATTATTAAGGGCTTTGAATGCCAAACAGAATTTTTAGTTTGATCCTAGAGATAATAAGAAACCACTGTGGTTTACTGAGTAGTAGTTCATATGATCAAATATGTGCTTTAGGAAAATCACTTTAGTCACTGAATGGAGAATGGATTGGAGTAGAGAAATAATCCAGGCATAAGGTGATGAGGGCTGCAGTGGAGTGGTGGCAGTGCCAGAAGAGAAAAGAGGGAACATTCAAGAGATGTTGCAAAGGTAACAGCTTAAATATGGGAAGCAGGAGAGAATAAGAAATACAGGAGAGCCTGAAGGACTGGAAGGATAGTGTTTCTCTCTACAGTAATAGGCAAAGTATAGAGAATAGGGAGAGGGGTGGAGAAAAAGATAATGAATGAGTTGGATATATTAAATATAAGATTTCTACTAGGCATCTAGGTCAAGATATCTGAAAGACACTTGGAGATGTGAAATTGGATATCTGCAGAAAGACTGGGGAAGGATAGGTAAATTTTAAAATCATCAGCATAGAGATGGTAATTAAATCCATGGGAACTGATGAAATCATCAAGTTAAATAGTATAAAGAAAGAAGAGAAGAGTGCCCAGGGCAGAACCTGAGAACACTTATGGTTAGAGGACATGATCTTTTGTAGGATCCAGAAAAAAAAAGCAATCATATAAAGAAGAGGAAAACAAAGAGAGAGTAATGTTCTGAAAATCTTGAGAGAAATTAATATCAGAAGAGAATGATTGAGAATGAGAATTGAGAAAAAGCCATTAAATTTGGCAATTAAGAAATTTTTAGTAACTTTGGAGAGTGCCATTTCAGTGGAATGATAAGGTTGGAAGCCAGAATAAGTAATTTTAAAAAGTGAGAGAAGAGAGAATGGGAGCACCTATTGTAGGTAGACTTATCCAGTTTAGCTACAAAGGACAAAAGAAATAAAAGACAATAGCAGAGATGAAAGGATCAAGTCAAGGATGTATTTTTTTTCAGGATAGGGGAGACATGGCCATGTTTGTATCCTAAAAGGAAATAATTCAGTAGAGAAGGAAAAGCTGAAAATAAGAGAAAGAAGAGGGATGACAAAGAAGACAGTCTCTGGGTGGAGATGGCATGGAAAGAGACCACTTAAAACAAATAGAAAGATTAATCTTGATAAGACCACTTCATGTGAAATGGATAAAGCAGAAAGTGTCAGAAGACACCGGAGTGATAAATGAAGAGGGAAAAAGGAGGAGTTCATGGTGAACAGTCTCAAATTTTTTCTGAAATACTGAGTTGAGTGTGAGGAGGGGAAGCCATAAGGGGTTTGAAGAGAAATGATAAGGTTTAGAAAAGCTATTTCCAAAAAAAATGGGGGAAGTGATGAATTGATAAGGGAAGTATAGCAGTGAGGGTCCCATAGAAGTTTTGTAACAAAAACTCATCAAGGATCCAATCAGAATTATTAAGTGATTTTCTCCATCTTTGCTCAGCAACAAATGAATAAGAGCAAAAGTGAGGCTTGGCTGGGTGAAAATTCAATATGATTAGGAGACTAGGGATTCAAAAAAAGATGACAGTGTAGAGTTGAATGGTTTACCAGAGTCAAGATAGGGAAAAGAGGAAAAAGTAGATAGTGCAGAGAAGGCTTGGGACAGAACTGAGGGATTAAGGGATTGAAGGTCATCATGCAGTATGGACAAAGAGTAGGATCTTGTAAGGGAAAGAAAAAAGATAAATTAAAAAGTCAATAGAATATGATTGGGTAAGGGAATTTCAGAATTCTTGAACAAAGAGGTGGCACATTTATGGGTAATGGCAAGGTCAAGAGTATGACCATATTTTAGTGTGGCATGGGAGGTGAGTAGGTTGAGAAATTGAATGATTAGGGTTTTTCAGAGAGAATTAATGTGTGTGTTGAAATTCCTAAGTATGGGGGAAGGAAATGAGGAGAGAAAAACTGAGTTTGGTATCAAACTCGTTGAGGAAGGAAGGAGAGTAACCTGGGGGAAGGGAATAAGGTGTAAAAATGACAGCTACCAAGATTTTCACTGGGTGGTAGATATGAATGGCATGAACCTCAAAGGAAGAGAGGTTACTGATTATGGAAGAAGGAGGAGAACCTGGAAGTGGCAATGGGGAGCAAGAAGAATTCCAACTCCCCATTCTCAACCAGTGAGTCCAGGAGAATGAGTGAAGGTGTAGGTAGCATTAGAAAAGGTGGCCAGAGGAAGTCAGGTTTCAGTAAGAACTGCAGCAGATGGAAAGAGTGAGTGGAAATGGAAGAAGATAGAAGGAAAAGAGTTAAGATGAATTGAAATTTATTACCTAGGAACAAACATTCCAGAGGATACAGTGGAAGAGCTAGATGGAAACAGGGGAGGGAAGAGAGATTGAGAGGGATGTGAATGGGGAATTGGGTGGTAGGAGTATATGGAATAAGATTTGGATGATAATCTATAGGAGTTCAGAGTCATTGGGATGTGAAAGGTATGACCAGATGTGACAATGTTCATCACTGAGTAAAAGGTAGCACTCTTCTGCCCTTGGAGGACAGGTAAAGCAGAAAATAGACTACCTAAAATCAAAGGGAGGGTTGCTCTTTGTGCTGGAGATTTCCAGTATCCCAATTGAGAGAGTGAGTTAGAAGGCAGAAAATGCCTTATGCTGATATAGATAGAAGTGGTGACTTTGGAGCATATGAAAGAAGTTCTGCCTTTCCTCAGGGGACACACTGCACTCAACAGGAAATGGGGTTCAAGACACAAGAATATATATAATCTGAAGTCTTCTCACTTGAGGAAACTGGTTAGGAGGTAGCAGTAGGAAGAATAATAGATCTGAAGATGTAAAGGTTCTCAGAGACTATCTAGTCTAACACTTTGATATTACATATAAAGAAATGGAGGCTCGTGGGGTTAAATGACTTTTCCAAGGTTACAATAATAGCAGATGTAGCCAAGTAGATATGAGTATCCAAGTATAACACTTTTCACTCTACCATGAACTTTGGTGAATAGCAGTAATAGAAGGGTAGCATGGTATGGTGAGAGCACTAGAAATCACTCCAAGGTACCTGGCATCTCTAGATCTAAGATCTCCAATTTGATTTTTATTAGTTATATGACATTGAGTAATAATTGGGTGATAATGATAATAGATAACATTTACAGAACATCTATTATGTACCACCAACTGTGCTAGATGCTTTATAATTATCATCTCATTTGATCCTCACAACAACCCTACGAGGGAAGTGCTATTATTATCCCCATTTTACAGAGGAGGAAACAAGCAAATAGTGGGTTAAGTTCCTTACCAGGGTCATAATCTCTTTAATCTCATTTCCTCATCTGTAAATTGAGAATAACATACTCATCCTCCTTGTATCACAGGGTTGTTATGAGGTTTAAAATGTGAGATAGTATCTATAAAAATTCAACTATACAAATGTTTAGAAAGCTAAAAGTTCAAACACTTTAGTCAAGGTAATATACAAGAATCCAAACTACTTTTCTAGTCTTATATTTCACCACTCTATCTCACATATTCTATACTGTGGCCAAGCTAAACTATTTATTCTCTTTTTCTGTACAGGTCTACATAACCTTTGTTCATATCGTTCTTCATACATGGAATGAGCTCTCTATCCTTTAAACCCCAACTAACACACTAATTCCCCTATATAATTATCTTATTTCATTTGCCAGTAGTGATCTTTTCCTCATCTAACCTAATTCTATATTATTTAAGCAAGTCTAGATAGAGATGGCACTACATCTCCATTCTTTATACTTTTCTAGCGTGTTTATATTAGAATTTATGTCTCTCTATATAAAAACATAATTCTCAGTTCCTTGAGAGGAAATATCTATTTTCTTCTTGATAACTGGTGCTAATACATTCAACAATATCCAAACTAGTCATTTGACATATTATTTGAGTGAGATTCTAATATCAATTCTGAGAATTTTTTAATCTTTAAATTTTAAACAAATTTATTTGACAGTCCCTAGAACTCTGATCACTGCATTTTTAATGGATAAATTACCAGAAAATTCAAAAAGAAAAGACATAGTAATTACTTTTATTAATAGGGTACCAAAGAAGTCATTTTGATTTCTAAACCATGAATGTTAGTGCTTGGCACATAGTAAATGCTTAATAAGTAAACACTGAAGCTTTTGTCAAACTTAAAAAGCTATCCTTTGAATGAAGGGTGCTTGATGCTTTAACCTATTTTTATAACTTCATACTTAATTTTACAACAGACCTGTCAGGCAGTGGTATTGATACTTAGATCTATTAGCATTTCACTTACAGTGATTCAAGAGCCTAAAACTGAACAGGATATTATGCTAGAAACAGGGATCAGTATGGCTAAATGAAAATAATCTAGCATATTAAGTATATGAAATAGTAACAGGTAAAAAACAATATGTGGTTGTATATGCAACTTCTCAAAGTTTATCCTTTAACATATAAAACATAACAATGGGGAAACCTGGACCTTGCTCATTGCTTGGGTGATATGAATGTTGTAGATCATTTTCTATATTAGCACTGCTTTGACTCTATCTACATCTTCCAGCTAAGCACCGTGGATTTCATTAATTCTATTCCTAACATCAACTGAAAATTTTTCTTTAAGCAGAGCATCCATTAAAGTTGTAAAGAATCTATGTTCATTTCTCATTTAACTAAATTTTATCTTGAACATGACATATTTTCATATCCATTTTACAAACGAAGAAAATGAGGCATATCAAGGTTAAGTAAATTGTTCAAGGTCAGATAGACTAGACCCCATTTCTGTTGATTCATAGACCAATTTCCTTCTACTAAAATTGCAATCTCTGTCCCCCGAATCATTTGATTTATTTCTTATAGTCAAAATAGCCAAACCTCAAGCCTCCCCCCACAGAATAATGATACACACAGAAATCTCTTAATAAATGCTTTTCCGCTTATTCAATAATTGTCATGATTTTGAAGCATAGCCATTTGGCTAGGACTTTTCTTAGAAATGGTACAAAGTTTCACTTTTTTCCCTATTAGCTGTTATGTTTCATTTATCACAAATAACAGCCAAGTGAGAAAATAATTGTAGATGTAAAAGCTAGAAAGACAGAGGTATCTAAAGCAGTGGTATTCAAAGTGTGGTCCAGGGAATCCCTGAAGTCTCGGAAACCTTTTCAAAGAGTCTACAAATTCAAAATTAGTTTTCATTTCTAAACTGGTAAATATCTATAAATATAATCCACATAAACAAAAAATTTTGGACAGATTCTCAATAATTTTTAATAGTATAAAGATGCTAAGGATAAAAGTTTGAGAATTACCTATCTAAAGCAACCATTCATCTTAGAAATGAAGAAACTGAGGACCAAAGAGATTAGAAATTATTTTCCCCACACAAGCAATAATGGTAGGGTAGGGATTCAAACCTAGATCCTTAGACTCAAAAGTCCCTGCCCACCTATCTTCATCTACACCGACACTTTATTTCTTTACTTCAGCTTCACACAACAATACTAACAGTTGCTATTTAAAATGCACAACGTAATAAGGTGAAAGTAAAAATTGATTTAAAAGCTCCACATTCGGAAGCAGAACTGAAGTGGAAACAAAGAAGAGAGAAACATTTAACTAAGACTTTTGTGTGGTCTGAATTCTTTTGGGACAACGGACCCGCCCCGGTCCTTTCTATAGGAATCCGTGGCGATTTTCCCAGCACTCTCCTATATCGCCTTTTCTAAACAATTACATCATAGGATTTAGGGCTAGAAGAGGCTTTAAAAGATTATTCCCCTTCAATTTACAGATGAGAGAACTGAGATTAAATGACTTGCCCAAGGTCACCCACGAAGTAATTAGTGACGCCGAAATTTGAATTCTGATCTTCAGAGTTCTTTCCACTACATCATCTCTCTTACCAGAAAGGAGACTACTGGAACTTTTTTTTTCACATTTTTTCCTCCGGTGTGTGCGCGCGTGTGCGTGTGCGCGCCTACAGATAGCATTACCTCCCAAGGAGCACAGATCCCAAAGGCCCAGGTTCTTTTCTTAAGTAACACCTCATGGGTAGGGAAAGTTGGAAAAATATTTCCCCCTACCTCCAGGGAGAAGAGAGAAGAGAAAGGGCTTTAAACCCCATGGAGCTGTAAAGGAGTAAGTACTTCAGAACTCCTTACTTCCCCCACCGCCCCCCCCCCCCAAGGAGAGAAGAAACAGCTAGTATCGAAAACTCGAGAAAAAGAAAGCGACCCAGGAATACAAAGGCTGACCTTCTCTTCTCAGCCCTGGAGCTCGGACGCAACCCTACTCCCGGGGAACCTGCGAACTTCAGCTTCGGGGTGACACAGTCCCAACCTTTTCCTTACTGGGGCTGAGGCGTAAGCAATTTGCTAAACGGGTCAAGGACTCTCTCAGCCCCAAGGTAAAAGCATGGAAGTAGTTTACACCTTCCAGTCCCTAAACCCGGGTAACTGCTGAAGGGAGCTCTTTTCGGCAGCGGAGGAGAAAACAAAAACCAAAAGACAAAAACGTGTGGCTTGCAGTTTCGGGGCACCGGCTGTGCTGCCTCCTGGTCCCCAAGTGCCCGGCCAAGACACGTTTTGCCCAAGCCGTGAGCTACCTGAGCTTCAGCTTTCTGCGTCCCCCGCCACTGACTTCTCCATAAAGAAAACGAAGAAACACACTTACCAAGCATGCACTCTCCCACCTGAGAGGGGCTTCTCGCGGCCGCAGCTCCTAGCTCAACCTCGCGCGCCGCCCGCCCCGGGAATGGGTGAGCAGCTTGCGCCTCCCCCCAGCCCGTCCGCCTTCCGGGCGGGGGAGGGGGGAGCAGCGGTGAGGGGGGAAGCTGCGCCCGCACCTACTCAAGCGAAACAACCCAGCTGGGGCCGCCTCTTCCCAGTCTCACCGAATGTCCAGTCCGCCCGCCAGCCCCACAGCATCCCAGGCCCCCAGCACCCCCACCGCGCCCTGCCCCACCCACGCCTGGCTATCTGGTAGCTCTCCCTTCCCGGAGTTTCAACTTCTCCGCCTTTCGTCTAAGCTCTCGGAAATCCGGGGCCAAGTTTCTCCCACCTTGAAAAGTTCGCAGACGGGAGAGGGGAAGTCTTAAAGCCACTTCGGGCGCCTCTTGGCCCCTAGCTGTCTTGAGGGCAGCTCCGCTGGGAAGCGCGACCTCTCCCGACTCTGCGACTCGAGACAGTGTTCTCCCCCCTCCAGCCCTTACCCGCGCGGGCCAGTGAGGTTTGTCCGCTGCGCTCCTGTTCCAGCCAGGCACCGAAAAGGAGAAGAGGAGGAGGAACAGCAGCGGGCGGGGAAAGGGGTGGGTGGGTGGGTGATGTAGATCCCCTCTCCACTACCGGCAGTGTGGCAGTGCAAATAAAACCGCTTCTGGGGATTTCTGAGCTATTTATTTTCCTCTACACGTGAAACAAAGACTGTTTCTCCCCTACCAGTTTGAATGTGATAACTATTACGGTCTATATTCTGAGCAATATGGAATCATCTAATTAAATGTGCCTTAGCCAAATTCTGCCACTATCATTTCTTGTTACGATTAAAACCTTTGGTTGATAGTGACCGCAAACCTTAAAGTACCTTTTTGTGACAGTGAAAGAAAATTATGTTTTTATAACGCCTTCAGATTTTTCAAAATGCTTTCTTCTCCAGGTTGTTTCAACTCTATACCTGCTCTCTTGCCACTAAGCCACTCTATCTAGAGTTAATTTATCATTTATAATTTGATTACTGAATATGTATTACTTGACAATTTAAAGTCTAACTCCTCTACTAATTTTGATTTTAAGAAATGTTTTCAAATTTAAAAAAAAATGCTTCAGAATAGTTCAATTGAAATAGGTACCACGTGTACCAATAATCCCCATATTACAGATGAGGAAATTCAAGCCCTGAAAAGTGACTTGCTTTAGGATCACGTGACTTTTTAAGTGTTAGAATTAGAACCTAAATCTTTTGATTCCAAGACCAGTACACTTTCCATTCCCCGAGGGTCTTCCTCCTAGCTAGTTTAGTGCTTTAAGTTTACAAAGTACTTTAGCTGGGTTATCTCTCATTTAATAATAGTATTGATAGTAAAAGCCCACTGATAAATAACAAAGTTTGCAAGGCTCCTTTGAATCCATTATCTATTTGATTCTCAGAACACCTGAAAGGCAAACCCTAGAATTATAACTATCCCTATAGTATCTCTCTTTGTTAAGGTAGTCATGGGCTCTGTTAAGTTCAAACGGACAAAGGGGACTCATGTTTAGATGTGGAGATGCAAATTCACTCTTTCTTTTCTTGTGGATGCCCTCTTGGAGAAGGTATGCAATTTCTAAAACTTCTCAAAGTGAGAGAGTGGTAACCTGGATGGAGAGAGCTCCTCAGAAGTGGATTGGGGTGGATAATGGGACTAAAAAGACATTAAGAAATTGAATATAATAGAAGAGGGACAAGCTCTAAGACTGGAAACAAATGAAGTAAAGTGGTCCAATTTGGCCTCTAAAAAACTTTGAAGTAGAGATGAGGAAGCTCTTGAACCTGACTAGAAGTATAATGGAAAACCATAGTCATATTCTAAATTGGGAGTAAGAGCTACAACAAATCTTCACTTGTAAATTTAATGAGTGACATATTGTGAATAAAGACAAATTTGGTCATTTAAAATAGAGATATCATTTTCTTTAAACTCATTGAGCTCTTGAAAGTCATATGTAAATCAAACCTCATGCACTTTAAAATATAAATCCATTGATAGTGCTCCTGGTTTAAATGCAAGTCATTTTGTAATGGACATAATTCTCCATATTTTGTTTAACTTTTCAAATTTCTGGGCTTTTTTTTTTAACTTTAAGTTGGCCAAATCTGTACTGTTACAGAATCAGAGACAAAGAAAATTCAAAAATCTCCTAGATCAACCTGTACCTGAATAGGCATTCCCCTCTCCCTTTTACATCCCTGCCAAATGGTCATCCAACTTTCATTTGAAGATGTAGTGAGGGGCAACCCATCCCTCTGGATAACTTGAATAGAATTTAAGAATCTTTCTTTCTTCAACTTTCATCCTTTGCTCCTCTTTCCACTCTCTGGGGCTATAAAGAGCAAATTTAATCCCATTGATTGGAATCTCATGTATGCTATTTTCCTTGCTTCTTCCTCTCTTTAGAAATTTCAGAAAGTAGTCCTAGGTAATTTAAATAACTCTACCAAAACAATCATAGGGAAATTGTGATGACTTGTTAGAAAAAATGAAAAAGATAAAATAGTATTCTGTGCAGACTGGAGTTATGAAAGGCACTGAAGTTGAAAAAGGGGGCAATGTAGAAAGTCACTGCTTGGGGACTAGAGGAGCCAACAAGGAATTAAGGTGAAAGATGTACTTATATAGTATAAAGACAAGTGTCTTTCTAAATTCTGAGACAATTCCTATGTGCTACCTGGGGCCACAGAATCCCAGGATAAGAGAGAGCTTCAGAATTTGAGATATGTGGAGCTTCATTTTGGAGCTGTGATGCAGAAGGGCAGAGGTTCAAGAGAGGAAGAGAACAATTTCTCTAGGAAAAGGAATTCCTTCCATCTGCTGGGAGCCTGGAAGAACTGCAAGAGATATGAACTACTTGAAAACTAGTACTAGGCTGACAGCCAGAGAAGTCATGAAGGGGAACACTGATAAAAAGGTAGGACTCCTTTCCCTGTCATCTTCAAATGAACCCCTACTGAAGACAATAATATAAATAAAAGAATATAAAATTTTCTGAGATGGGTTGTCCAGTAGCAGACACTATTTTTTCATGGATTCTCATGAGTTCTATTGATGTATTAAGCGTTGTGAACTTAATGGGCTTGAAAGTAGAGTTAGTGACTTATACCATGAATGCATGGAGGAGTGTCTGATACTATTGTTCACATATTATCTTGGTAGCAACTATAAGCCAAAGAAGGGAAAAATTCTATAATACTTCTGATGCAAGGCTCGCATCCATCTTCCATATGTCTTTCAAATATTTGAAGAATATGGTTATGCTTTCCACAAGTCTTTCAATCATACTAGAATGCCCAAAATTCAAATTCAATTCAAAACATATTTATTAAGAAATAATGGAGGAAAAGTAAAATGACCAGTACCAAGAAAATTATTTGTACTATAACATCAATATTGTAAAAGAAAAGAATTCTGAAAGACTTAAGAAGTCAAAGCAATCAAAATTCCAGAAGACGGTGAAGAAGGTTGCATACCTCCTGTTAGAAAGATGAACTAATTTGCAGAATAAGAAACACATTTTAAAAAAACATGGCCAACATGGACATTTATTTTACTTGAAAATACTTATATGATTTAAAAAAAAAAGTTCTAGGGTGTTTTTTCTTTTCTTGCCTTCTTCCTTCTTTTTTTTTTTTGTTTTGTTTTGTTTTTCCCCTTCCCCCACCCTGTTCCTGCCATGCATGAGATAAGGTGAAAGGGAGGAAAATGCTTGATAAAAAAAAATATATATTTTTTGAAAAAAATAAAAGGAAAACATTTTTAAAGAAATTAGTGGAAGAACATTGGTCTTTAGAGTCCTGGTTCTATTCTTGAATCCTGACTCTATTCAATTATTTCTTTTGTGACTCTGAACAAGTCACTTAACAATAACAACTGACAATTATATAGCACTTTATTTATTACATTATTTCATTTGAGCCTAACAACAACCCTGTGGGACAAGTATTTCATATATTATTAATTTTATTTTTAAAGAAAAGAAAACCAAGACTGGAAGATATTATTATGTGATTTTTTTTTCCCCAGGAACACATAAATATTGTCTAAGGCAAGATTTGAACACAGGTCTTCCTATTTTCAAGTCTCAGCTCTAGCATCTATACTAACAAAGATAATATTTAATGTTATTTATTTGACAAAATTATTGTGAGGAAATTATTTTGTAAGCAGCGATGTACTGGAACCAGCTCTAACTGGCTTTTAATAGACTGTTAAATTTTCAGTGTGAGTATACCACAAAATTAGCAGTTGCTTTAAATCAGGACTTATTTTATTGCTTTGTTGATCAGTTACATTTAGAAAATGTTAATAATTTGAATTAAACTTAAAAGTATGTGTATATATAATCTTCTCCTCCATACCATCTCTCCTTCCTCCCGCCTCCAAACAGTAATTAAATATTTACCAGCATACCAGTTTTTTCTCTATAAACATGGCTTGAACTCAACCAGAGGGCAGTGGAAGGCTCAGGGAGTGATATCATCCCCAAAATAGAATCCTGGTGACTGAAAGCTGATAAAGATGAAGAAGATGATGATGATGATGATGATGTCATTTGTAAAGCACTCTAAATTTTACAAAGTGTTTTCGTTTTCTATTCATTATCTCATTTGAGCCTCCCAGCATCTCTGCTTGTAACCCTTAAAGGACTATTTAAATATGAGTTATTATTCTGTGCAAGGCCTGGTGCTAAACATTGTAGGGGATTCAAAGAATACACAAAGTCCCTGCTGTGCTCACATGAAGTTTATAGTCTAGTAATTATTAACCATTTTAAAGTTTGCTTCATCTTCTATTTTGAGTCTTTTATATAATACGCTTATTTCATTAAAATTCTGCTATCAGTGCCTTAAAGTGACCTCAAGGTAACTTATCTCTAAGGCTCTGCCATTAGAACATAAGTTGTGTCAAGTTATAATAAGCAGAAAAGATTTAATACAAACTAGATAAAGGCTCATAGTCAGAGGTTAGCCACCAATTGATGTTTGTTGTTGTTTTACCAGAGACACTCATAAAACCAATTTACTAGGAGGTTTTGATCTTTATTAATACAGCAAGCATTCCTATGGATCAAATCATAAGTCTTTTAAATATTGAACTATATGCTATAGTTAAGTTTTTTGTCACTATTGTTTTTTTTAGAAATGGTCATAGAAAACTATTTGAGTAGTAATAATTAGACACTTAGACATATCAATTCTGTAATTATATATCCATCATTAAAATTTTGTACTGTGCTCATTTGCTAGCTCATTTGGGTTGAACCAGATATAGGCTACCTTTAATTGCTTAAATCTGACAGGCTGCAAGTAGATGCAGATTTATGGATTATTGTTTGGAAAGAATGTTTTTGTTTTGCCTTTGGGGGCCAACTCTTGTAGCTTTAAACTATATGTTAGTCAAATTTTTATAATTCCATGGATTTATTTATAGTGAGTCATTTAATTAAAAAAAACCTTATAAAGTCATAGAAGGTCAGATTCATAAGAACCTTAGAGAATGTTTAATATAACATTACTCTTTTTTTAAAAACAGTTAATAAAAATTGGACTCAGGGGGACAAGTAACTTGTGCCTGTATTTCCTTCATTTTTCCCTGAGTAGTTTATCCATAGATTCTGTTCCAAATCCCTGATGAAGTATTATTACTGACTTATAAATCACACCACATATGTCTTCCAATAGTAGACTGATGAGAAAAAATGCAAAATCAGAAGAGGCAAAGGAAATAGGTTAGAAAAAAATAAGGAAATAGTTGCAAGAGAAAAGCAGAAAATGATTGATTGTTGCTATTTATATCAATAGATTTTAATACAATGTACTACATTCTCAATGTTCTTTAAAGCCTGTTCGGTTAAAAAGAAACAAAATGTCTCTCAACCCAAAAAATGACCTTTCTTGGTTCTTGGAAAATTATTGAAGTTTTATCCATAAAAAAACTATCATTTACAATAACTAGAAAAGTTTGAATATCATATAGATACACTATAATCAGGGGTATATCTGGGGAACTCCGAAGCTGGCATAAAATAGCCCGGTGGCCTGTTTGCATTTATTTGTCCTAGAAGTACCTTTCCCTTCACTTAAAATCACATTAATCTATGCCTAGGCTAGCACCATTACCTAATTCTTTGGCAGGTGAAAACATATGAGTAGATAGAGCAGCCTGAGATCCCTTAAAATATATAATGGATGGATGAATAAGAAACCAAGATTATGGTTGGGTATAAAAAATAGAACTGTTGAGCAATAGGGCTGAAAGCTGAAAGAAATGATACTAAGGAGACAGTGAGGAGGAAACAAGCTTCCTTCCTTGATTTTTTCCATTCCCACTTCCTCCTTTCCATCTGATAAATGAGGGCATTAGAGTACATTATAGCTCAAAATTCTATATGATCATTTTTTACCTTTTTTTCATCCTCTCATATTTCTCTTTAGTACCATAAGCACTGAAGTGAGGTAAGAAGTGTAGCAGTTAAAAAAGGTATTCAAGTTGAAATATAGGATCATGAAATTGTATCATCCTTTACAGATGAGGAAGGTAAGGGATGTAAATGTTAAGATATTTGCTAGAGGTCAGAAAAGAAATATGAACCTGGCTTCCAGGAAAAAGCAGGACGGAGGAGAGAGAAATTCCTAGGGTCAAGAGAGAGGGAAAAAGATTTCCTATACCAAGCAATTCAATCCCACTTTATATGTAAGATATGTAAGTTGGATTTCTGTTCATTATGTTTTTGCATATATACTATTTCCTTTCACTAAATATATCTAAACTAATCCAGAGACTACTGTGAAGGAACACACACACACACACACACACATAACACCTGGAACACAAACACATTCTCTCCCTTCCTCCCTTTCTCCTTCCCTCTTTCCCTCTTCCCTTCCTCCTTCTCTCCCTCCCTCCCTTCCTTTCTCTCTGTTTCTCTGTCTCTGTCTCTCTGTCTCAGTATCTCTATCTCTCTGTCTCTGTCTCTGTCTTTCCCTCCCTCCATTCCTCCGTCCCTCTTTCATAGAGTGGATCTCCCACAAAGGACTACCTCAGGTTCAAGGTACTCTATAGGTCTATTTCTACTCAAAAAAATAGCTCATGAGCCCAGCCAACAAATTTCTCTTTATTAATTAGCCTGAGGACAAAATTAATTCAAACCAAAAGCATTTAATGAAATATCATAGGAACAAAAAAGAACAATAAATTATTCTCTACCCCAAATCTGAAGCATACTTTCTCCCAAACATTATCATACATAAGGAATGTACAAGAAGTACACATAAGAACAATATGTTTGCTCAAGAATTTGAAGGGGCAAACTATAATTCCAACTCTTCAAAGCTACTTTTTTTCCTGTTGATGCAATCACATTGCACCTTTCATGCTTGTTCTTTGCTAGATTCACACAAAGCCATATTTAAAACTGAATTCTCTTGAATTCAAGACTAGTATTCTTTCCACTACTTCTTCTATTTCCCATCTTAATCTACTTCTCCACATATTAATCCTTTTCTTTCTCATCCTTCAGTGACTGAAATAAGATAAAATAAAACGCTTTTCTTATATCCCAAATGACAAAATAATCATTATGTTCTTTTATCACCCAAGATTCATCATGGTTACTTTCCTGAACTAATATTTAAATTTTTATTCATCTGGGCAGTATATTATGTATGATTCACATATATTATAGTTAATAGTATAATGAAAGTCTGACCAATGGAGCTCTATCCTTAGAGAGGGGAACACATGCTTTGCTTGCTGCCAACTCACTTGGAAGAATCTGGGGACTCTGCTTCCAAAGAAACAGGATGATATGTAAGGAAAGAGCTCTACTCCCTGATTTGGAGCATGCAAATAAGTAGTTCTATTATGATAATAACATAAAAAGATGCATTGTTGATTGTCTGTATAGATAGAACTGGGATGAAATCAACAATATTAACCAGTCAAAGTGATTTCCTTTTCTCTGTCTTTTTTTTTCTAACTGGCTGTGAGTAGATGGACTTGATATTACTTCTATTTGTGTTGTATTTATTCTTACTGCTTTTATGGGAAAAAATATCGGAGATAGCTACAATCTTATGAGCCTTGAAAGATCAAAACAGAAAGTATGAAAAGCTAGAGTCCAAACCATGATTTATAGAAGGTTGAACAATGATGAGGCAGTTGTTCAGGTTTTCCAAAGCAACTGACTTGATTCAATCCAGTGGAAGTAGAGGCACAGATTTGCCCATCCATCAATTATGCTGCTTTTGGAAATGAATTTAGTGTGATGAACCCTCTGTAGAAACCCACTTGACTTGAGCCCACTCTCTCTAGGAACTGAGGTGTTATTACAGGGGAAAGTGCTCTCAGGCATTGAGGAAAATGGTTTGTAACTTGTTTTTGCTATATCTTTGAAGCAAATATCCCTTTGTAAAAAGCTAATTGATATTAATTGGCTAAGAACACACCAAAATAAAGTCTATGCTTTAGAAAAAGGCCCTCCATTACTTTTTTTTTTTTGCTGAGGCAATTGAGGTTAAGTGACTTGCCCAGGGTCACACAGCTAGGGAATGTTATGTGTCTGAGACCAGATTTGAACTCAGGTCTTCCTGACTTCAGGGCTGGTGCTCTATCCACTGCACCACCTAGCTGCCCCCCCTCCATTACTTCTTGAGAATTGTTCCTAAAAGAACAATTCTTAACCTGAGATTAATTATTAAGGCATCCATGGATAGATGGATTTCAGGAGATCTATGAACTTGAGTGGGAAAAATTACATTTTTATTTATTCACACTTCTAACTAAAATTTTGCATTTCCTTCAATTATGAATATTTTTCAAAAAAGACAGTCTGAGGGGACCATGAAACAAAAAAAAATTCTAAGAATCTCTGCCCAAAGACCTTGAGAGGAAGAGATGTCTAGTTCTGAGATGCATTTCAAAGTCTCATTAAGTAGTAAGATCCTTCTTAAGTATCAAGAAAGGGATAACCAGCACATAGCACACATGCTCCGTTGATGTCCATGCAATGTTAAGAAAGCTAAGTGAAGGTTCCCATCATATTGGGTGAACTAAATTTATGGAAATATTAAGATGATAAGATAACTGTATAGATATGTATACATATATTCGATTTGTCATATAATTTATCATATTTAGCATGTATTAGATTACCTATCATCTAGAGATGAGGGGTGGAGGGAAGGAGGGGAAAAGCTTGGAACAAAAAAAAAGCTTTTGCAAAGGTCAATGTAGAAAAATCACTCAGGTTTTGTAAATAAAAAGCTTTTAATAAAAAAAATGAAACAACAACAACAGCAAAAAAGAAAGATTAAGATGAGAAGGGGTAGGGAAAGGCAGTGATAGATATTATTAGAGGGAACTCAAAGACCAATGAAAGCTCAAAAAAGTAAAATTATTGGTAATTCCAATATTTTTGTATGTGGTTTCCAGTGGTGAATTGTTTTTAACAGTAATATTAGCAAAATTGAATTGATGTAATTAAACCAATGTTTCATGGGGACCTGCTATGTCAATAAGCACTGTGAAGATACAATCTATAAAATTGGATTCCTATACTTAAGGAGTTTACAGTCAACTAGGGCTTAACAGGTATAAAAATAATGTTAATACATAATAAAAAATGAAAAGTGTCAGAAAAACACACAAAATGCCATGGACATTCAGAGGAGGGAGTTTATTTCTAGCTAAGGAGACCAAGTAAGGTTTCATGGAAAAAGTGATAGCTAAGAATATTAAACAACACATAGTATTCATTAATTGATCAGTTAATTGATTATTTAGCAAACTTGCTTTATGCCACAGGAAGACACATTTTTAGGCAGAGATTTGTGAAGATCTAGGAAAGCTCTTCTATGACTTCAGTTGTAATCCTATGATTTAAAAAATGATAATTTCAGATAATCTTTAGAAAGGAACTTTATATTTCTTCAACAGAGATCAAATTTCAACTTATTCAATTTCATATTTGTAAATTCTAAGTTCTCTCTTTTATAATCACAACTCACCACAGAATAAAACAAAGCATGCAATCATTTCCATGCACATTTTTGCTAACAAAACAAAACAAAACACCAAGATAAAAAGAGATCAGTAATTCAGTCACTCTGAACCTTCAGAACATCCTAGCAAGCTATTGTGACTGAATCTAGCAGCAGTCTACTGAAATTAAACCATACATAAGCCAACAGTCCCAAATCTGGGTCAGGAATTTTTTTTGAGCTCAGACCAGGAGGGCACTGAACAGACCTCTCCCTAAATCACACCAATTTGGGAGCACTTAAAACTTGTAGACTCCCTAGTTGAGTTGTAAAAACAGAAAAAAAGAACATAAAAGAATAGAATCTCAAGCCACATATCTGCCTCAGAAGTGAGCATAGCCTAATACTAATGTAAAATACAAAATCAAGAAAGAGGATGGAAGAATAAACAAACAAAAAAAAGGTATCTAAACACAGAGAAGCTCAATACATATGCTCAGAAGACAATGACCTGAAAACATTTACAAGCAAAACCTCAAAAAAAAAATGCAGAATGGCCACTAGCCCAACAAGAATTCCTAGAAAAGTTAAAGAAAGAAATTAAAAAGAGGACTAACATTTTTTTAGATCCAAATAAGAATGGTAGAGGAAGAGATGGCAAAAGAAATGAGAGCTATGCAAGAAAGTTATGAAAAGAGAATTAACATTATATTTCAAAAAAATTACAAAAGAAACTGCCCAGATATTTTAGAACCATAGGGCAAAGTAAAAATTGAAAAAATACACAGGTCCCTTCTTAGAAGAAACTCAAAAATGAAAATTCCCAGCAATATTACATCTCAAGAGCTTTGGGGTCAAGAAGAAAACATTGAAGCTACTCAGAAAGAGTATTGTAGAAGCAGTCAAGTTCACATAAGAAGGGAACAGAGAACTTGGAATATATTCCAGATGGCAAAGGATCTAGGATTACAACTAAGAATAACCTACCCAGCAAAATTGAGTATACTCCTTTGTTTGTTGTTCAGACATTTCAGTCATGTCTGACTTTTTGTGATCCCATTTGGAATTTTCTTAACAGATATTGAAATTGGTTTGCCACTTCCTTCTCCAGCTCATTTGGCAGATGAGGAAACTGAAGCAAAAAACAGGTTAAGTGACTTGCCTAGGGTCATGTAACTAATAGGTGTCTGAAGCCATATTTGAACTCAGGAAAATGTCTTCTTGACTTCAGGTCTGGCACTGTCTCCAATGCACCATCTCTCTGCCTAGAGGAATTATCCAAAATGGATAATTCATGAAATAGAGAACTTTCATGCTTTCCTGATGAAAAGATCAAGGCTGAATAGAAAATTTCATATTCAAACACAGGATTTAAGAGAAGCATAAAAAAGTAAACATGGGTAAGAAACCATGACAAATTAAAAATTGTCAACTGTTTATATTTTTGTAGGGAGAGATAATATATGTAACCTCTCAGAACTTCATCATCACCAGAGATTTTAGAGAACCTAATTAGAGAGAAGGCTAGGGTCTGTTTTTTTTATGTTTGAATGACTTTTTAAAAAGAGGTATGAATGGAGAGGATGAATGAGTGTAATTACCCCATATAAATGAGGAATGTAAAGAAAATTTATACAATGCAGGAGAAAGTGGGGTGGAACATGCAACACTTGAACCTCACTCTTATCTCAACTAGTTCTAAGAGGAAAAAATATACATGCACACAAGTATAGAAATTAATTTTATCCAACAGGTAAGTAGGAGGAAAAGGGATTAAAAGAAAGAGGTGGGGAATAAGAGGGAGGGTAGATTAAAGGAAGTAGGATTCAGAAGCAAAACAGACTCTTAAAGAGGGACAGGGGAAAAAATGGATAAATTTAAGAGAATAAGATGGAAGGAAATTCACATTTAACAATCATAACTGTGAAAGTTAATAATAATTACTTAAATATATAGTTCCTAAAGGTTTATACAATGCTTTGCATATATTGTCTCATTTAATCCTCACAACAACCATAGGAGGGCAAAAGTTTCAATGCTATAGGCCATTCTATATAACTGTAAATTACAGGGAAAGCATTGATCTCCATTGGTAGACCATTAGTAGCTATGTCTAGCAAATCTCAGGACTTGTAAAAAAAAAAAAGAAAAGAAAAGAAAAGAAAATGTAGGTGCTATTATTATCCCAATTTTACAGAGTTGTGGAAACAGAGGAATTAAATGATTTGCCCACGAGACACACAACAAGTATCTATTCTAAGGTGAAATTCAAAACCAATTCTTTCTGATTTACCATCCATCATTCTAGCCAATATTCCACAATATTTCTTTAGTTAAATATGGTCTTTAAATTGGTTTTCAAGAAGTAGTTATCAGTTACATTGAGTCATCCAGATTTTCTCATCTGGTCCTCAGTGACCAGATGTTGTGACTGTGATAATACAAATTTGCAAAGAAGGACTAAGGGAGTAGTTTTTAGCCATATTACAGACTTTTTCTCTGTGCAAAGATAACTAGTTTTAATGTGGAATAATAATAGCCTTAGAGTCACTTGCAACGTACTTTAACCAACTGAACTAACTGGCCTTTGCATTTTTGTTCAGATGTTTGAGCATGAAACATGCAAAGTATGCATAAGTCCATTTTGTACATTAAAACATCTAGATTGTGCTAACCAAAGTGAATAAACCCTTAAATGTTTTCACTGCTACTTTTCAAATTTAAAATTATGCAAATCATATAATTTACTTTTGGCATAAAATTTCTCATATATTAATGTCTGTTTTATCAGGTAAACCAAATTTTTCCAAAATATAAAATAATTGAGATCCTTAACCAAATCCCATTTCTGCCTTCCTCATCCATTTTCTAAATTAATATCTTTGTGACATCTTCAGCCATGAGAAAGTTAATTAGCACCATACATTTTAGCATGTCTTTCCCCAAAAAGTTCTGGGGCAGAGTAAAATGGGTTAATAATGTTTTGGCTTTACTGTGTCTCTATCATTAGAAGAAAAAAAAAAGCATTTTCTCTGAAGTCTAACACTAATTATCTGTTAAATGCATTGCCTCAGAAGAGCAAGAATCTGGAGGAGATAAATGAGAAGGGAGATAGACCCTGAACCCAGAGGGAATAATGAATACAAATAGAGAAGAGACCAACTCAACCTCATGAAAATACATTTATTAACTTTACACAACTGGGACTCTAAATTATGGGTCAGTTTAAATTACCTGGAAAATTGTTTGGATTTTGTCAATCAGGGTTACAATGCTATTATGTTACCACTTATATGGAGTATTAGCTACCTAGCAAAGTTCACTTTCTTTAATTCAGTGCTTGGTTTTTTTTTTCCTGTTGGAGTTAATGTTTAATGGGTACATACACTACTAAGTAGGAGTTTTCCATTGCTGATGGGGCTGAATTGGGAGAAAGAGAGGAAGGGTCAGAATTGCCACAATGCCTCCAATAGGAAGTAGAAAAACAAACAGAATTAATAACCAGAGATTGATGGTGAAAGATTGAAAATCATCTTTCAGAACAAGTTACAGAAGATAAAATCAGGTAGTAGAAGGTGGATGTGCATAACTGAAGATCTGTATGACTATGGGTTTTTCTTAACTAGTGGTATATCCTGGCTTTTGAGCATTGATTTGGAAGTCACTTTTGACCTATAACTTCTCTCAGATTGATTTATTCTCAGACCATAGCCCTCTTATGCCTACCAAAGAAATGAACAACAGGTTCATGACAATGTGATTGGCACTTGCAGGAAAGCACCATTCCATCATCATCAGTGATGAATCCTGAAAAAATCAAACTAAAATTTTAAGCCTTGGAAACCCTCATCATCAATGTGCTACAAGAAAACAAGCTTATAATTCTGGGTGACTTTAACACAAGAGCAGATATAGACTACTAAACATGACAAAGTTATTGGGAGGAATGGAATAGGAAACATCAACAGCAACAGTCACTTACAACTGAAGACTTGTGTTTTTCATGACCTTCACATCACCAACCCTATATTCTCTTTACCTAAATGCAAAAAAAACCCGCAAACCTTTGTGGATGTACCCTCACAGAAAACACTGGCTAATAGACTATGCCATTGTAAGGAAAAGAGATTGACAGGATGTGAGCATAACACAGACCATGTGTTGGGGTAGAGTACCAGATTGATCATAGACTTATTCTCTCCAACCTGAATATTTGCCTTCAAAAAAACAAAAGTCTCAAGGCAAGACAACTAGCAGAAGACATTAAGTCAACAGATTAGAGTGCTTCTCTGAGAGGGAATAGCTTGTTGATAACTTGAAGGGAAATCTGAGTCATCACACAGTTGGCAACAGTGGAACAGAAAAGGAGTAGGCAGCTTTTAGAGGTTTAAGTGTACATTTACTCACTTGAGCCAGAACACTTGCAAGCATCAAGATTGGTTTGACAAAAATGATAGGGAAATTCAGAAGTTGTTGAATGAGAATCAAGAACTCCACAGGGTTTATCAACAGAAAAGTTCATCTGTCTCTAAGAAGGTAGCATTTAATTCCATCAAAAGTAAAAGTCCAAGCAAAGCTTAGAAAGATGCAAGACTTGACTCAGTAACAAGACAGATAAAATTCAATTTTATGCTGATAGTAACAATCCAAAGGATTTTTTATAATGCCCTTTAGGCTATGGACCAACAACCTATGGTGCATCTCAAGAACTTAATACTGATGGAGCCTCACTGATTACTGATAAAGACATGATCCTGGAAAGATGGACTGAACACTTCCATAGTTTCCTCAATAGACTATTATTAATTAAGGCTGAAGCCATTGACCACATGTTCCAGGTTGAAATCAATCTCTCTTTAGCTGAACTTCCAAGTGAAAAAGAGATTTTGAATGTTGGGCAAAGTGCCTGGTGCTGATTCTATCCCAGCTAATATTTACAAGGCAGGGTGTCCACTGTTTACACAAAAGCTAACTTAAAATTTACCCAGTTATATGAAAAGACATTATCACCCAGGAGTTCAAGGGTGCTTTCATTCTCCATCTCCATAAAAGAAAAGGATCATTCTATAACAATCACAGGGAGCTCTCTCTCTTCATCATTTGCTAGCAAGATTTTTGCTGGAGGCTTCCTTTAGTCTACTCTTTCACTTAGAAGATAGTCATCTACATTAGAACCAGTGTGATTTCAGAAAGTGCTGAGGGATGGTTGATAAGGTATTTTCTGTGCAATAACTTCAGGCAAAATGCCAGGGACAGAATAACAATAACAAAGAACATAAATAAATCAGTCATTAGAGCTTATGAAAAATTATGGCAAAATTTTGATGTCCAGAGAAGTTCATCAGTATTGCACATCAATTTCGTGACTGCATACTTATCCATGTTTTGAATAAGGGACAATGCTCTAGAGCTTTTCCAGTCACCAGTGAAGTGAAATAAGACTATGTGCTGACTCCCATGCTTTTTAACATGTTTTCAACAATCCTTCAATGAGGATGAAAATGGCATCAAAGTCAGCTATCAAAATAATGGTAAATTATTTAACTTGAAAAAGGTACAAGCCAATACTAAAGCAGACTGAGAATTCATTTTTTTGGTTCAAAAATGATTGTGCACTCAATGAAAGCTCTGAGGCTGAGATGCAAAAGGTATGTATTGATTTTCTGCTGCTTGTGCTAATTTTGGCCTAACAATTAACACCAAGAAAACACAGATTCTCCACCAGCTAGTACCACACCATCCATATCTGGAAAGTGGTTATAGCAAATGGAGAAATAAGGAATGCTATGAATAAGTTCACTTACTTTGGCAGTATTCTTTACAGGGATATACACATAGATGATGATGTTGACTCACACATTGTCAGAGCTAGCTCAGTGTTTGGGAGGCACCAAAGGAAAGGCATAGAAGAGGTCTACTAAACTAAAGTTCTACAGCACTGTTATGCTGACCTCATTGTTGTATACCTGTGTGGAACATGAACAGTATACTAGTGTCATGAAAGAAAACTGAAACTTTTCCATTTGAATTGTCTTAGGAAGATTATGAAGATCACCAGGAAAGTTTAGGTACTCAGGTCTTTTTTTGAGCTGAACTGTCAAGCATTCAGTCTCTATTGCACAATTCCTGTGGGTTTGTCATTTTGTTCAAATGCCAAATGTACATTTGCTTAAAAGACTGTTTTACAGAGAACACACAAATGCTCAAAGGGAATCAGAAGTAAGTTCTCTCAGGGTCTCTCTGAAGAACTTTGGAATCAACCGCATGATGTGGAAAATACTGGCAAAGTGGAGAGACTTGCATGAACTGATGCTGAGTGAAAAGAGCAGAACCAGGAGATCATTATACACAGCAACAACAATATTACATGATGATCAATTATGATGGACATGGCTCTCTTCAACAATGAAATGTCTCAAACCAGTTCCAATTGTTCACTGAGGAAAGCCATATACATCCAGAGAGAGGGATATAAAATGTGGACCACAACATATCATTTCCATGATCTCTATCAATGTTTGCTTGCATTGGGTTTCCTTTCTCAGATATTTTTTGTTCATGTAGATACGATTGTTCTTACTCAGCAAGATAAGTATGGAAATATGTATACATATATTCGGCTTGTCAAGTATTTTAATATAATTAACATGTAGTGGACTTCCTGCCATCTAGGGGAGGGGAAGGGACTGGGGGGGAAATTTGTAACGGAAAGCTTTGTAAAGATCAATGTTGAGGAACTACCCATACATATGTTATGCAAATAAAAAGCTTTAATAAAAAAAAAAAAAAGAAAGAAAGTACTGGCAAAGGATTGCCCAGCATATCATGCTCACCTCAAAGAAGCTGCTGTGCTCTATGAGTAAAGAAGAATTTTAATAGCTTGAAAGAAATGTGAGATGTGCAAATTTAGAAATATTTCCACTCCAAATATTCATGTAGATTGTTTGTGCTTGACCTGTGCTATAGCTTTCCAAAACTGTATTGATCTGGCCAGCCACAGTCAGACCCATTGTATCTTGACTGTAATATGGTGACATCATTTGTCCTTCAAGAAAGAAGGACAACAGCCAACATATATTCTCTCATTTGATGCTCATGATAGCTTTAAGAGGTAGATGCTATTATTATTCCTGGTTTACATATGCATAAATGAAGGCTGAGTAAAGTTCCATGCCTTACTCAGGTTTACACATCTATTAAATGTCTGAAGTAGGATTGGAACTCACATCTTCTTGATTCTGACTAAAGAACTTTAGCCACAGTGCTACTACCATCTGCTCTTAATTTTTAAAAGCTAGGGAAAAAAATAACAAAATTAATCTGGAAGAGCAAAATGTCAAAAAAAATCAAGAGAAATAATGCCCAAAGTAGGAAGGTGGCACTAAAAACTTCAGATGTCACACAATTCTACAAATCTGTAATTATCAAAAATAATGTGGTACTGGAAATAGAGTGGTAGTTCAATGGCATAGATTAGGTACATAATACACAACAATAAATGATGCTAGAAATCTAGTGTTTGATAAATCCAAAAATCTAAGCTTCTGGGACAAGAACTATTTGACAAAAACTGTTGGGAAAACTGGAAAACAGTTTGACAGAAACCAGGTATAAATTAACATTTCACACTATATATCAATATAAGGTCAAAATGGTTATTTGATTAAAACATAAAGGGTGAGACTATGGGCAGATTTGGGAAATACAGAATACTTTACTCAGATATATGGATAAGAAAAGAATTTAAGACCAAATAAGATTTAGATAACATTATAAGATATAAAGTGAATAATTTTGGCAATATTAAATTTTAAAAGTTTTACACAAACAAAAGCAATGTAACCAAGATTAAAAGAAAAGAGGGAAAGCTAGGAGTAAATTTTATAGCAAGTATCTTTGATAAAGGTCTCATTTCTTAAATATATAGTGAACTGAGTCAAATTTATAAGAACACAATTCATTCATCAATTGGTAAATGGTCAAAGAATATGAATAGGCAATTTTCAGATGAAGAAATCAAAGCTATCTATGGTCATATGAAAAAATGTTCTAAATAACTATTTATTAGAGAAGTGTGAATCAAAACATAAATAACTATTTATTAGAGAAGTGTGAATCAAAACAATACTGAGGTGCCACCTCATACCTAATCAGATTGGCTAATATTATAGAAAAGGAAAATGATAAATGTTGGAGGGAATGTGGAAAAACTACTACATTGTTGGTAGAGTTGTGAATTGATTCAACCATTCTTAAGAGCAATTTAGAATTGTACACAAAAGGTGATAAAAACTATGCAAACTCTTTGATCCACCAATACCACTAGTAAATCTGTACTCCAAAGAAATTTTTTTAAAGACAAAAGGGCACACGTACAAAAATGTTTGTGGCAGCCTTTTTTGTAGTGGCTAGAAACTGGAAAATGAATGTATGCCTATCAATTGGAGAATTTCAGAATAAACTATGGTATATGAATGTCATGGAATATTATTGTTCTGTAAGAAATGACCAGCAGAACAAAAACCTCAAAATCAAATGCAGGAAGGCAGAAATAATAAATGTATTTTTTTCAGATCATGATGGAATAAAAATCACATGCAATATAAGGCCAGGAGAAAATAGACCAAAAACCAATTGGAAACTAAATAATTTTATCCTAAAAAATGAATGGGTGAAACAGCAAATTACAGACACAATTACTAATTTCATCCAAGAGAATGACAATAATGAGACAACCTACCAAAATCTGTGGGATACAGCCAAAGCAGTAATAAGGGGAAATTTTATATCTCTAGATGCTTATTTGCATAAAAAAGAGAAAGAGAAAATCAATGAATTGGGCTTGCAACTAAAAAAGCTAGAGAAAGAACAAATTAAAAACCCCCAATCAAATACCAAACTTGAAATCCTAAAAATAAAAGGAGAGATTAATAAAATTGAAAGTAAAAAAACTATTGAATTAATAAATAAAACT
>JAJPUD010002318.1:152516-228539 GCA_023553655.1 Myrmecobius fasciatus
GTGGAACTGTGAACGGATCCAACCATTCTGGAGAGCAATTTGGAGCTATGCTCAAAAAGTTGTCAAACTGTGCATACCCTTTGACCCAGCAGTGTTTCTACTGGGCCTATATCCCAAAGAGATCTTAGAGGAGGGAAAGGGACCCACATGTGCAAGAATGTTTGTGGCAGCCCTTTTTGTAGTGGCTAGAAACTGGAAACTGAAGGGATGCCCATCAATTGGAGAGTGGCTGAATAAATTATGGTATATGAATGTTATGGAATATTATTGTTCTGTAAGAAATGACCAGCAGGACGATTTCAGAGAGGCCTGGAGAGACTTGCATGAACTGATGCTGAGTGAAACGAGCAGAACCAGGAGATCATCATGCACAGCAACAACAGTATTACATGATGATCAATTCTGATGGACATGGATCTCTGCAATAAAGAATTGTCTCAAACCAGTTCCAGTTGTTCACTGAAGAAAACCATATACACCCAGAAAGAGGGAGATGAAATATGGACCACAACGTAACATTTTCATGATCTCTATTGACATTTGCTTGCATTGTGTTGCCTTTCTCTGATTCTTTTTTTTTCTTGTAGATAGGATTTTTCTTGCATAACTTCTCAAGCATTTCAACATTATTAACATGTAGTGGACTTCCTACCATCTAGGGGAGGGGAAGGGACTGGGGGTAAAATTTGTATTGGAAAGCTTTGTAAAGATCAAGGTTGGGGAACTACCCATACATATGTTATACAAATAAAAAGCTTAAAAAAAAAAACAAAAAAAAACAAATACAAATACAAAAAGATGAAAACACTAGAGGAAGAGTTAGCTTTCAGATCTATGGCTTGGTTTTTTTTTAAATCATAACCAAAGTAGGGAACAGAAGATATTCCAAAAGGCAAAATATGAAATTGATAAAGCTTAAAAAAAAACTTGTTGTATAAACAAAGTGAATATAATTTGAACAAGATTTGTTTGTTGTCATTTTTTTTGGTGTTTTTGACTTTTCATGACCCCATTTGGGTTGGGGGGGTGAAGTTGGCAGAGATATTGTAGTGGTTTGCCTTTTCCTTCTTCAGCTCATTTTACAGATGATCAATTGAGGCAAACTGTTAAGTGACTTGTCCAGGATCACATAGTTAATAAGTGCCTGAAATCAGATTTGAACATAGATGAAACTTTCCTGACTCCAGATTCAGCACTCAATCTACTTCACCATCTAGCTGCTTAACTAGAAAAAGAAGGGATTCCCTAATCTTTACATTAATTATTTCTGATAAGCAAATGATATCCAAGATACATAGAAAATTGATACTAATGCATAAAACCAAGAGCATTCTCTAAGACAAATGGATATAGGGAAATTAATTATGAAACTATTGAAGATGTCCCAGAGTTTAGGGGAAATATAGATAGGGCCTCATAGAGTAAAATGCCAAATAGGCAGACTAGGAAGAACGGGTAATGCCCAAGAATAAAATTTTTAAAATGTAAAACGAACCATAAATTCCAAAGAAATAGGGCAAATGGATTTATCTGAAGATACTAATATGAATGCATAAAGAGCTTACTAACCAAGTAAACAAAATCAAGAGAAATACACATACACATATATGCATGCATATATTCCTATATGTATAATCAGGACATATATATGTAAAATTTAAAATAATTTAAAGGAAAACAACATGGGATATTGAAACTCTGATATGGTCAGGGTCAATGTGATCAATGGTGATGAACAATAAATATGTCAGGTTCTTGTTTGTTTGATGACACTTCTGTATTAGAAAAAAGGGTTTAATGACTGATGGCGATGGTAGTGGAGAATTACAGGGAAACAAGTTTCTAAAAAGCAACCATAAAATGTAATAGAAGAAACTAGCTAGGTGATGCTATGGATAGACTTGGAGTCAGGAGGACCTGAATTCAAATCCTACTTAGACACTTACTAGCTACAAATCTACCCAGAATCCTCTCTGGGTAAGTTACTTAGCTTGCCTTGGTCCCCCTCAATTGTAAAAAAAGGCCTAATAATAGCACCTGCCAGAGTTGTTATGAGTAATAAAGGAGATAACATTTTAAGTGCTTTGCAAATCTTCAAGTGCTACATAAATGATATTTATTATTGATTATTTTTTTAATTATTAAGAATTTATAGGGGCAGCTGCCGGCACAGTGGATAGAGCACCAGCCCTGAAGTCAGGAGGACTTGAGTTCAGATTTGATCTCAGACACTTAACACTTCCTAGCTTCATGACCCTGGGCAAGTCACTTAACCCCAATTGCTTCAGGGGAAAAAAATTATCACCCTATGAAAAATGCTATCCATACAAAGAACTGATTGTGTCTGAATACAGATTGAAGTATACTTTTTTTTTTTTTTAACTTTACTTTTTTTGAGGAAAGGAAAATGATCATTCCTTGGAAGGAGTCAAGAGTCAGGCTCTGTGCCAGAGATGCTCTGCTATCTGATGTTTACTATCTCTGCAACCTTGGCAAGCCATTTAACCTACTTGAGACTGCTTCCTCATCTATAATAGGAGAATGTAATTAACTGGCCTCTTTGGTCTCTTTCAGCCCTAAATCTTTTCCCTCTGATCATAGTTCTAGGGCAAAAGGCCATGATTAGGAATTGGGGAAAGCACAGTAATGCCCAAGAAAAAGTGAGGAAGTGATCGGCTCCTCTGGGCTCGGCCCGGCAAGGCCCGGCTCAGACCCGCTCGGCAGGGCTAGGCACTGCTCGGCTTGGACGGCTTGGCTCTGCAGGGTTTAGTCCGGCTCGGCCCTGCCCGGCCCAGGTTTGCCTTTCACTTTCTTCTCCAACACAAAACCCAGACTCGGTCAGGCTCGGCCCGGCTCGGTTCTGCCGGCCTCGGCCAGGCCTGGATTGTAATGAGCCTTTCACTTTCTTCTCTAGCACACAGCCCAGCATTTTTCAGAGGAACTGAGCCAGGGGAAGTGGCTGTCTAAATTCTCCTAGCCTTACCAACTTGTTAACCACCGATGAATGTTTCAGGCTACTTCCCCAGGAGTCAGCCTCTTCCACCACTGGGTGGGAGTTATACAAGGACCAGGATTTACCAATTCTTTTGGAGGCAATTATAGCACTTTAAAGTTTGTGGAACATTATATATATAATTTTATTTGGTGTTCACAAGTACTAACTGTATGGTATGATCATCCTAATTTTACAGCTGAGGCTAAGGGAGCTTACATGACTTGTCTGAGCAGGTGTTAGGGACTGGACTTGAATCCCGATTTTTCTGAATTCCTAAATCCAACCCTCTCTACCTATCTCTCAAGGTAGCACTGATCCTCCTGGTCGGAGGCCACAAAAACACAAGTTGACCTAGAAACCCTTCTCCCGAACCATCCTGTACAGACTCTCCCAGGGAATGAGAAGAGGGGGAAGCAGCTGCCACCGCGTGAGCTGCTACGAGGGCAGCGTTGCGGGGATGGAATTAGACGCAGGATCTGGTCCTGATGTGCCATGTCACAGGCAAGTCACTCCCTCTCTATGAGCATCACTTGATTTATCTGAAAAGTCACGAGGTTGGACTAGATGGGCTCTATTCAAGGTGCTGTGTGTGGTAACTGGGAAGTAGCCGCGGCCAGAAGCAGGGCTAAATGCCTAGGATTGTTGCCACCAAGTGGGCTCTGCTCTCCAAGTCCACATGTCCCTAGGAGGGAGATGAAAGATAACCTGGTATAATGGAAGGAGTAATGGTAGCTAGGTGGCGCACTGGAGAAAGCCAGGTTTGGAGTCTTTTTTTTTTTTTTTTTTTTAAATCTCTTTGAGATACAAACCCAGTAGAAGTATTGCTAGATCCAAAGATATGCACAATTTTATAGTACTATAGTATAGTTGCAAATTGTTTTCCAGAATGGTTGGGTCATTTCACAACTTCACCTTTTTTGTTATGTTAGCCAATCAAACAGGTATGAAGTAGTGTCTCAGAGTTGTTTTAATTTTCATTTCTCTAACCAATAATTAGAGCACTTTGACTATTGATAGTTTTTATTTTCTTCTTCTGAAAGCGGTTATCATATTCTTTTACCATTTGTCAATTTGGAAATAATTCATTTCTATAAATTTGAGAAATGAGCCCTTTATCAGAGAAATTTGTTCTATTTTTACCATTTTTCTGTTTTCCTTCTAATTATGGCTTCATTGGTTTTGTTATGTAAAAATTTTTTTAATTTAGTAAAATTATTCATTTTCTCTTCCATGATCTTTATATTTTGTATAATCATAAATTCTTTATTTATACATAGCAAATCAGAAGTTCTTAGCCTACGGTCTCTGAATTTTTGTACAAAAATAATTTGATAACTCTATTCCAACATAATTGCTTTCCTTTGTAATTTTATATATTTTATTTTATTAGTAGATTGCACAAGAATGCCAAAGAGATCTATGACACAAATAAAAGGTTTAGGAAATTCTGAAATAGATGATCTCTGAGGTCCCTTCCCTCTCCAAGATTACATATGATTCTTGCCCAATACCTTCTATAATTACAGGTATTCAAATGATACTCATAATAATTACCAAAAGATTCTCAATCACTAACAAAAGCTTCAATTATGTTCAATATGCCCTATTTATTAAGTCAGGAAAACCAATGCATGCATTTAATAATAATATTTACTTGCAATGGTTAAAATACAAAATGGCTTATAATTAATCATCCCCATTTTCATTTCCTAGTGAACTTGAAAATAAAATTAATCAAAATATGAATTGCTCATTGATATCTTATTGTAAAGCCATCATCTGGTTAAAGAATTAAATGAAGTCAAAACAAAACAACAAAACTTTACTTTTCTTGAGGGTTTTTTTTGGGGGGGAGATCTATGTTTTCTTTTGCAACATGTTCTGCATAACTTCACATGTGCTTTCTTAATGGTGGGCAAGGATGGAGAGAATCTGGAACTCAGTATTTTAAAAATAATAGTGAAAAATTGTTTTACATGGAGCTGGAGAAAATAAAAATATTAAATAAAAAATTTTAAAATAAAAAATATTATTATCTTAGACCAACTGTTGACTCTCTCAAGAATATGTGCTAAAGTTGTCACAATGATCACAGGATTCTGACATGTATAATGTGCTCCCATTAAACTCTTCTTTTCCATTACCAGTGACACATTGACAGCTGATACCTATTCAAAGGTAGCACTGAAAAATTATTATGCATCTAGAAAAGGTTGGCTGGGATAGAGGAAGGGTTGACATTAAGCTATATTATTTGAGAACATATTGGGAAGCTTGGATCTTCAGCTTGGGGATGAAAGAACTTGAGAAAAAAATATGATAATTATCTTTCAGTGTCTGAATAATTGTCAGGTAGAGGAAAGATTCAATTTATCTAAATTGTCCCCAAAAGAGTAAACTAGGACCAATGTACAACATCATGATGTCCCACAAGGATGAGTGCTGGGCCATTTCTTCCTTTAATCTATTTCACTTAGTAATCTCATAAATTCTCATAGATTCATTTATCATCTCTATGTAGATGACTTTCAAATTTATGTTCTAGCCCTAACCTCTCTGTAACATTACATCTCCAACTAGTTCCCAAACTAGACATCCTATAGACATCTTAAATTTAACATGCCCAAAACTGATTGCATTATCTTCATCTTCCCTTTTCCAAACTCTCCTATTATTGTTGAGGGCACCACCATGCTCCCAAAGTCCCAGTGCTGCAACTAAGATGTCATCCTTAACTACTGTGTTCCATATCCACATACAATCTTTTGCCAAGGCTTGTCAATTTTACCTTTGTTGCATTTCTCAAATCTACTCCCTTCTTTCCTCTATTACTGCTAACTCTCTGACATAGGCCCTTATTATTTCAAATAGAGACTATTGCATTTGTCTGCTGATTGATTTGCCTGCCTTGTTTGCTCCTTAAGCACAGGTTTAATCATGTCACTTCTCTTTCCAATAAACCGAAGTTTATTGAATTGTAGTTATTAACTTCAGGAGTGAATATAAAATCATCTATTTGGCATTCAAAGCCCCCTTTTCAGTCTTCCATACCAGTCTTCAATCCAGTGACACTGCTTCTGAAACAAGATGTTCCATCTCCTGACCTCAGGTATTTTCATTGTCTGTTTTCACTATATTCACTCTCCCTGCTCATCTCTGCTTCCTGGCTTTCTTCAAGTCCCAGGTAAAATCCCACCTTCTGCAGGAAGCCTTTTTTTTTTTTTTTTTCCCTGAGGCAATTGGGGTTAAGTGACTTGCCCAGGATCACACAGCTAGGAGGTGTTAAGTGACTAAAAGCAAATTTGAACTCAGGTCCTCCTGACTTCAGGGCTGGTGCTCTATCCACTGCGCCACCTACCTGCCCCAGGAAGCATTTCTTAATGCCATTACATATTTATTCTCTCTGTGTATATAAGCCACTCGAGCAGGGGCTGTCTTTTTCCATTTTTTATGTTTCCAATGCTTAGCACAGTGCCTGGCATTTAACAAATGTTCATTGACTGAGTGAGATGTTAACTAAAGCTCCAGGGAAGAAAAGTGATTTGTTGGAGATTATGGAGGAAGACTAAGTTGCTGAAATTGAGGGACTGGGGATAAAAGAAATTAAGAGTTCACTAAATGGAGTAGAGTATATATTGTGGACAGCCTTGAATGTCAGGTTAAAGCGATTACATTTTCTTTGATAAGGGAAATATTTCATGTAGTGATTAGAGCCTGTTTTGGTGACCTGAGTTCCAGCCTTGCTTCTGATACTTATTAGCTGTATGACCCTATTATTATTATTAGGCAGGTCAAGGACCTCTCAATGTCTCCAGACAAATCCCTATTTAAGACAAGCTGCCAACATATATCCACACTAGAAGGTCCATGAATTCAGACTTTGTCCTATCTCCCAGATATCCAGAAAGGATAGACACTGAATGTTTTTAAGTGATATAACCTGACTTGCATATTACAAGGATGAACTTTCGAGCCAACATTGAAGGCAGGAAGATCAGCAAAGTAAAAAGGTCTGAACTTGATAGTGGCAGATGGCATGGAAAGATTTCAGAGGTAGAATCAGGTAAGACTTGGCAAATCTTTGGATGTTGTGGGTGAAAGTTCAAAGAGAGAGTGAAAGGTTTTAAGCCTGTTTTGGCTGAAGAAATACTATCCTCCATAAAATGAAGGGGAAGGTTAGGGTAGGACTTTGAGACCAAAGTCATTTCAACACAGAAGTCTTTTTTTCCTTAAAAACTTGAAACAGAGAAAAGAATTTTCTTTTTATGGGGTACTTTTGGTTGTTTATTTTAATCTGAACAAGAATGAAGTTCCACAAATGACTGGACTGGTCAAGATCATTTGTGAGATTAGATTTTGAGTTTTCCATAAGTGTTGTATATAAAAGCCCAGGCAACTGCTTCTCCCAAGTTGGCAACATTTTATATTTTAGAGCATGTTAATGAAATATTTCTATTCAATGTCATTTGCTGACCTCCTGGATTTGGAGAGAATAATGCTAACCTACACCAGTCAAAAAAATTACTGACTCAAAGGACCCACTTATATTTTATTTTTATTTACTTGATAGGACTTTTAAAGGATAACATTTCCCTCCCTTCGTTTTTTTTTTTTTTTTTTTAGTCCTATACATTTCATTGTTGTTGGGTTTTTGTTTTTTGGCTTTTTTTTTTTGGATGTTAAGAAAAAATGTAAAACTAAAATGAGATGCAGCAGCTTTTCTTGTACATTAGTTCCAAATCACTTTTATCCTGCCAGTGCCTGAAGACTCTATGTCCAGGGACCTCCCTGACCCCCTTAATATTCAGGAAGTAGGTATTTTCAAATTCTTTGGCTTCCAAATGTTCCCTTTTCCAACAACCTTTGTGAAACTAAAGGTAACTAGTGATAAAAACCATTAATTTTCCTTGCTCAATCTCACCTTCTTTGATTTACCCTTTTCCCTAACTCCAAACTATATCTGCAATTTAGAATTTACCACATTATTTTATCTTTTTATATAGTTAGAATTTAGTATATTATCTTGTGTAACCTTTTCATGTATACATTTTAATGTCAGAACCAAAAGCTTTCACCTTTAAATGCCCTCTAGGTACCATATATAGAACAGCAGAAATTTGCTGTCGATGATTTGTAAACAAATTCCCTTCAGATAAATTGGAGATGCGGTACTTGTGATCACTCTGCTGTTTATGCTCTTTTATGTCATTTTATTTATATCTATACACCAGCTCTCTAGTGGAAAGCCAACCATAAGGAAAGCAGATGGCCAGAGGAAAAGCCTCAAAAAAACAACGGGAACAGTTCAGCGATAGGTGTTCTGTGGTAACCATGATCTTCATACTATTTATTGTATGAGCAAAACTGGAGGCAGAATTTAACCCTAACACTGATTTATGCGCCCAAAGGACATAACCAGAAGATTAAACATATAAAGAGGAGAGGTAAAACCTTATTAATGACACAAGACAGCCTTCTTTAAGAGGTAGATCACGGAGGTAACAGCCACGGGATTTAATCATAAAGCCTGGGTTCAAATGATGCCTCTGTGTGAATAAGGAGCTACTAGTACAGGCTTCAGTGTTCTTCATCTGCAATTGTGGGAGTGGGACTGGATGGGCTCTAGAACATGTTATACTTATATGGGATTACTTGCTGCCTAGGGAACAGAGTGGAAAGAAGGGAGAAAAATCTGAAACAAGTTTTTGCAAAGGTGAATGCAGAAAACTATCTTTACGTGTATTTTGAAAAAAAAATAATCCTTTTCAAGGTTTAAACCCTATTATCTTCAGCTTGGGGGAAGTGTAAACCCCCAAGTGTGTCATGATCCCCACGGTCTCCCTCATTCCCAACCAAACACACGCTCTGACACTCTGGAATGCTCAAAAGATTTTTAACTTTATGGGGAGGAGGTAAAAAGCAAACACCAAAATCCAAACTCAAATTTCCGAGTTAATCTCCTCTCCAGAGTCGCCGCCCAGGAAATTCGCCAGCGCTGAGCCCCATAATTACGGTTCCCGGGTTCTTCTCAGCAGAAAGCCCGACTCGGCTGAGACAGCGAGCGGCGGCAGGACGCTGACTTTCCGCGAGAGTAAAAGACGGGCGCAGGCCAGGGAAGGCTCAGTCCTCGAGGAGCGTTAAGTCAGAAAGGGCGAATGTCTGAGTCCGGGGCACGGCCGAGGGCGCTTGAAGCGGGGGATCCTCTGAGGGACTCAGTTCTCCTCCGGCTTATCAGCCGGGGGCCCGCACGGCTGCAGCATCTTCTCCATCAGGTTGAAACGCACGCGCGCTTTGCTCTCGTTCTCGGCGATGGCGAAGTAGTTGAGGAGGTCGAAGTGGCCCATATAGGAGCAGTAAGAGTCGCGGTGCTGGTTCACCAGCCATTCCCACTTGGTGGTGTCGGCGTGGCCCGTGCCGATGTACTTGGACTGCAGATGCTCCAGTTGGCTGTGGATGGTGTACCGGTCCGTCATGGTGGCGAGGATGCGCCCTGGGGTGCTCGCTAATTCAGGGGGAGACCGTCACACCTGTGGCGTTTCTCGGGCAGAGAGCAAGAGAGAACCTCGTGAGTCGCAGACGTTAAATGTCACAAACCTCAAAGCTTTCCTAATTGGTCTTTCTGAAACAGGATGCGGAAATGGCGAGTTATCTTTACAGACGGGAACTCTGGGACATTAAAGTCCTCTTGGAAACTACAAATCCCATGATCCTTAAGAGAGGGCTGTGGCATGCTCTCTTTCAATTGTTCCTCCGTATTGCCTTTCTGAGAGGGCGCAGCATGCTGGAACTTGTGGTCTGCGTAAGATCCGGGATTTAAAAGCGAAGAGCCAATTCGACTCTATCATAGTGATGTCATTTTGGTCCTCTACTAGAAGGAAGGACAGCAACCAACCAACCTTAGCTGGGAAGATGTTCTTGGGAGAGGGTTGAGAGTTTGACCTTTGTCCTTCTAGGCCTATGGAGAGCCGTGGCTCGATTAGAATGCGTTTAGGCTGTACTTTTGTTGAGTGGTACCTCAGAAAAAGGAAGGAGGAATCCCGAGCCGTAGAATCCGATCCGTAGACATAGTCCACTCCAGCACTTCTTATTCATGCGTCCGTGAACTTTATTCTGATAAACTTTTAAAATGTCTTTCCTTACGTAATCTTATGGATTTTATAAGTTTAAAAATATCCTTCTGAGAAAGGGTCCATAGATCAAGACTAGGGAAGTCCATGACCCAGAAAAAGTTAAGAACCCTCCATCTAGCCCAGCCCCTCCCTTGGCAAGCGATCTCCCTCATTAAAACGTGAGCTGCTAGCCCGGTAGAGACACCTTTTCGTTTTTTATTTTATTTATTTTTGCCTTGTTTTATATCCCAAACTATACTTGTTAGCACAGTAATAGGCACACTATAAACATTCAAATGATTTTTGACTTGGAAAAAAGAAAATTTTCTTACCAAGTACTCAAGGTATCCATTACACCCATTCTTATTCTGGCCTCTGGGAGGCAAGCAGAATAAATCTAATTCGGTAATGACGTTTCTGACACCTAGTATTTAAGTGCTGCTTAAATCTAATCTGAATTAAATTTCTTTCCTTCCTTCCGCCAATCCTCAGTGAATTAAAGCTTTCACCATTCTCATTTCTTTCTTCAGGATCAAAGAATCATATTAGTGCTGAAAGGGATCTCAGAGTTTCCCATTTCATTATTTTACAAATTAAGAAGCTGAAGCCCAGAGAGATGTTTTCAATTTACAAAGGTAGTGAATAGCGAAATCAAGATTCAAACTCAGTTCCTGTGAATCCAAGTTCAGCTCTACGGCTTGACAGTGGGACCCACACTCTCCTATGTCTAGATGCTGAAGTCCACTCTTACAGTGATTTCATGCTTGCTCTAACAGACATTGAGGTTTTTGACTGACGGAGACAGAGAAATGATCTCACTTTATTTCTATATACTGTCTCTTAATCCAGTGGAAAATTCTGTAAGTGTTCTTGACTGGCATATCACACTATTGATTTCTACTGAGCTCTTACACAATTATAATCTCCATCTTTGGCTAGTTATGCCTTCTTCAGCTTGTCCTGAAATATTTTGGGGGGCCAAATGTAAGACTTTACATTTGTCCCTATTAAGTATCAACTTAGTTGAGCTTGATGCTCTATCTTGTTCTTCCTTTTCTAATCTTGATTCTGTCATCCAGTATATTAATGGGTATCTCATAACCCACTCTTAAAATGAGAACAAACGTCTTTTTTCCTTAGTTTCTTCCTCAGGTAATTCTTCTATTGTTTTGCACAAAAATCAAACTTCTTTGGGTACTCTCCTGAGTGTGAGGAATCACTCATGAGATGGATGGACTGCTTCCACTTGATGTTCCCTTCTAATGTTTCAATGAATTAAATGAATGAAAAACACTTACTACGTACTAGGCACTGTGCTTGGTGTTGGGAATGGACATACAAAAATGAAACAGTGTCTGCCTTCAAAGAGCTTTTGATTTTATATATTTGGTACAGAATCTCTTCACATGAAAATCTTTCTTATATGAGCATTAAGGGTAAAAGTAGATAAGTGGTCAGGAAGCTACTAAAAATGCAAACTTTGGATAAACTTTAGATGATCTGAGTTTGAATTACCAGCCCCATGGCCCTTTTAGTCAGACTTTCACATTCAAGAATGAAATATCTTCTCCATGGATCCCAACAGCAAATATCCTTCTGATGCCTTGTCTAAGATTCTATCTTCCCTTAATTTAGGGTGGATATCATAAAATATGTTAAAACTTTCTAAAAATGGCTCATGATCCCACCCCATTCGGATCTTACTTCTTTCCTAACCTTACATGAAAGACCCAAAATAACTATGTACTCAAGTTATGAATTAAGAGTATATTCACTGAATGAAAAGAAAAAAAAAGAAGCTACAGCATTAAAACTCCTGAGTGGTTGAAAGCTATTCCTATAAAGGAGAAAAAAAATTCAACTTTACAACCTAGTCTTTGGCTGTTCCCAAATGTTTTTCTAAGAAAGCACTTTCAAAAATTTTACATCCAAAGTCTGTTAGGGAAAGGAAACTAATTGTTTCATCCCCATCTGTTTCTGCTTCCAGTGCTAAAGTCATGGTGAATGTAAACTCTGGACCTGTCTTGATTTTCATCCACGGCTGGCACCATTCACTTTCTCTACTCAATATATGGTCATGAAGTCATGAATTAATGTAATGGAATATTACTGGACCATAAGAAACAATGAATATGAATTCTTCAGAGAGGTATGGAAAGAAACATAAACTAATGCAGAGTAAAAGAGAAGCAGGAAGAAAATATAAGCAATAATTATAGCAATAAAAATGGAAATTCTGTGAAAACAAAGCTAAAACTGTAAAAAAAATCATGCTTCATTTTGATGAGATGAGAAAATGTATCTTTGTCTCTTCCTTGTAGAGGTGGAAGATTATGGATCTAGACATACATTTGTCAACGAGAGTCAGTTGATATATTGAATAATTTTGTTAAATTGCCTTTTTTCCTTTTCTTTTTTCAGTTCCTTGTTACAAAAGATTATTGATAGTGGATGGGGTGGTGGATTTTCAGAAATAGAAATTAAAAAAAAAAAACAACTAGAAAATAGTAACTATATTTTCCCTTAATAATTTTATTTTCCCAGATACACATAAAAATAGTTTCCAACATTCATTTTTATAAGATTTTATATTCCAATTTTTTTCTCCCTCCTCAAGACAGCAAGCAATCTAATGCAGGTTAAATATGTACAATCCTTTAAAATGTATTTCCATATTTGTCATGTTGTACAAGAAAAATCAAACCAAAAGGAAAAAAAACCTTGAGAAAGAAAAAGCAAACAAATAAACAAAAAAAAAGATGAAAATACTCTGCTTCAACCCACATTTAGTCTCCATAGTTCTCTAATTGCTGATGGCATTTTCCATCCCAGTCTATAGGATTTTCCTTGAATTACCACATTGCTGAGAAGAGCCAAGCCCATCATAGTTAAGCATCACACAATGTTTCTGTTAATGTGTACAATGTTCTCTTGGTTTTGCTCACTTCATTCAGCAAAAGTTCGTTTAACTCTAATCATTTTTTTAAGTGAAATGTGTCTTACATTGAGTACTTTTACAGAATGTCTTAAGGAAATTAAAAAAAAATTAGAGTAAGATAAATGTGGCTACAGGGATTTTGAGCATAGGGAGCAGCTAGGTAACGTGGGTGAACTTGGCTTTGGACTTAAGAATCAGGAAGATGAGTTCAAAGCCTATCTTTGATGTCACTGACTATGTAGTTTGGGAAAGTTACAGTCTCTCAATCTGTTTCCTCATCTGTAAAATGAGGATAATGATAGCATCCCATTTTACAAGATTGTTGTGAGAATCAAATAAATATTTGTAAAGCACTTTGTAAATCATAAAGTGTTAGATAAATGTTAGCTGCTATTAGTACTAAAATATCATTATTTATTGGGATTTTTTTCTCCTATTAGGGTAGCATTTAAAATTCTCACTTGGATCTAATATGAAGGTTTGAAATTCAGTTTGTAAATTTTTAAGGGAAGACAACTCACAAACACCAATATATCCAATAGTATATTTTAATTAGCAACTTGGCTTCAACGAAGGAATCACTTCAAAATCCCTATATCTGAGGATGAAATGTCCAATAATATAGCTTATAATGAACCTAGAAATAAGAGATGGTCTGGGACTACATGAACTTTCTGTTGTTCCAATAAGTTTCTCATAGTGAAGGCACATTCATTTTTCTCTGAAGAATTCAGCTTCATAGTAGCAGACCTCGTAATGAGAGTTTGCAAAATTACAAACATGTCCAGAAGTTTTAATTGGATTAGCATAGCTTCTGTGAGTTATTAACCAAAAAGAGCTCATGGGAAATAACTTGAACAATCCTTCATTGCTGAGCTTTTAAAGCTCAGCTAAGCTCCCAGAACAGCCATAATTTTTAATATGGGCAGAGACTCCTAAGGGAAAAGAAATGATAGAACTGATTTTTTTTAACCCACTAACTGGTATTTAATTAAATAGGTTGTTCCATTCAAAGTCTACTTGGAATAAAGCTTGACATTTACAACTGATCTCATGAGAAAGGAATGACTGCTTCACAGCTGGGTTCTACTTTTTAATTGGATTCTTGTAGATACAAAATTTCTCTAACTCCTATAGAAACTTAATCTATTATTTAATTTTTATACAGCATAGCAAGGAATCTATTTCAATTTATACTTTTCATTTTAACATTGACTTCATTTCTAAATATATTTCCTTTCCCTCCCCTACCCAGGAAGTTATCACTTGTAACAGAGAGCAAAAAAGCTACCCAACAAAACTAACCATTAAACACATTAACTGAATCTCACAGTATATTCATATTACTGATAGTTCTCCACCTCTACAAGGAAAGAATAGAAGTTCTTTTTCTCTTAAACCAAGTTTGGTTCTTGTAATTATACAATGTTCAGTTCTAGTTTTTATTGTTATTTCCATTTCCATTATTGTAGTTATAGTGTATGTATAGTGTTATGGTATATAGTACAGGATAGGAATTTAAAAAAAAAATACATCTATTTTATTTTCCCAAATTACATGTACAAATTTTTTACCTTTTTTTGTTTTGAATTTAAAATTTTATCTTTCCTTCCCTTCCCTCTTCCTTCCCTGAGATGGTATATAATATATATAGTGTTATAATGTAGTTATAGTGTAACTATGTAGTTATAAGTATATTGTAGTTATTCTCTCTGAATTTTCTACTCATGTTTCTTTTTTCACCAATTCATATGTCTTTCTATATATCTCTTTGAATTCTTCATGTTCATTGTTTCTTATGATTCAGTAATTTTTCATTACATTAATTTACAATTTGTTTAACCATTTCTCAGTGGATGGACACTGTTTTGTTTCTGGTTCTTTGGTACAACAACAACAAAAAAATGCCATTGTTATTGTGGTCCATAGGAGATCTTTCTGTCTTTAATTTCTTTGGATTATAAGTTCAGTGGTTTGTTTTCTCAGTTTTCTTAGTCATAGGTTATAGACATTTTAGTCATGATTCATGGAGGGAAGTAACTAACTAAATCTTGGAAAGATAGTGAAGACAGAGAACATGGCTGTTGAAGGGCCTCCTCAAATATTTCAAAATAACATATTTGAATCTGGGCCCTGTAAATCCTTAGACCCTGGAGAAATGCCAACCTGTCGCCACTGTTTCTTCATTTCACATAATAATTAATATCTATATGAAGTTTGTGGGTATTGCTATACCACTTGGGTCATTTAAGTCTTCCACTTTTATACAGAAACTGCTTTTCCTTAATATATCTCTTGATATGATCTATATTTTGGAAATGATTTGCAGTTAGACACTTTTGGCTTTCTGACAATGTATGGCTTTTTTTTTTTAATGGTACAGCCTTGGGCCTAGGTTTCACCTATTCTATATAGCTATAGCTATAAGGAACCTCTCCCCTGCAGATGGCCATTGCCAATGTGTTTATAACTTCTCAGTTACAAGTTATAAATCTGTCTATATATTCACCATATGATGAATTAAAGCAGTCATGAAGTTGCTGGCTTACAGAGGTAAGCCCACTCACCATCACTTCCTGAACATTGTCTTTTTGCTTACCTTCTGAAACAATATACTACCTGTTACCCTTACCATTCTGCTCCTTCATTTTCTTTGCTGGTTCTTCATTAAGAAGAATGGGTCATCTCTCTGACCCATTAAGGTAGATGTTACCCAGGTTTCTATGCTAAGCCCTATTCTTTTCTGTCTTGAAAATCCCTCCCTTGGCTCTCTTCTTCACTGCTGTAACTTCAACTATCTCTTCTGAGCAGATAACTTCTTTTTCTTTTCTCAATAGTAATTTTATTTTCCCAAATATATGTAGAAATAGTTTTCAACTTCCATTTTTGTAAGACTTTGTAATCTAAATTTTTCTCCCTCTCTCCTTTTCCTCCCCCTTCCTCAAGACAGCAAGCAATTTGATATAGGTTAAATATGTACAATTCTTTTAAACATATTTCCTTATTTGTCATGTGAAAGAAAAATCAGAAAAGGGAAAACCCACAAGAAAGAAAACAAACGGCTTGTGGCCCTTTGGGCGGTAGCACCGAGATGAACCCCAGCGCCTCCAGCTACCCTATCTATGGCCTAGCTCTAGGTGGGGGATTTGCACACCGATGTGACCGAGGCAATGCTCTATGAGAAGTTCAGCCTGCTGCTCTCTGGCCTATGCCTATGTCAACTTCCAGCAGCCGGCGGATGCTGAAAGGGCATTGGATGCAATGAATTTTGATGTTATTAAGGGCAAGCCAGTGCGTATCATGTGGTCTCTACGTGATCCGTCACTACGTAAAAGTGGTTTGGGCAATATATTCATCAAAAATTTGGGTAAATCCATTGATAATAAAGCATTGTATGATACATTTTCTGCATTTGGAAACATCCTTTCTTGTAAGGTGGTATGTGATGAAAATGGGTCAAAGGGCTATGGATTTGTACACTTTGAGATACAGGAAGCTGCTGAAAGAGCTATTGAAAAAATGAATGGAATGCTTCTTAATGATCGCAAAGTCTTTTTTGGTTGATTTAAGTCCTGTAAAGAAAGAGAAGCAGAACTTCGAACTAGAGCAAAAGAGTTCACCAATGTTTATATTAAAAATTTTGGTGAGGACATGAATGATGAAACACTTAAGGAGCTCTTTGGCAAGTTTGGACCTGCTTTAAGTGTAAAAGTAATGACTAATGAAAGTGGAAAATCCAAAGGTTTTGGCTTTGTGAGCTTTGAAAGACATGAAGATGCACAAAAAGCTGTAGATGAGATGAATGGAAAAGAACTGAATGGGAAACAAATTTATGTTGGCCGAGCTCAGAAAAAAAAGTGGAAAGACAGACGGAACTCAAGCGCAAATGTGAACAAATGAAGCAGGATAGGATCACCAGATACCAGGGTGTTAACCTATATATGAAAAATCTTGATGATGGTATTGATGATGAGCGTCTGAGAAAGGAATTCTCACCATTTGGTACAATCACTAGTGCAAAGGTGATGGAAGGTGGCTGCAGCAAAGGGTTTGGATTTGTATATTTCTCTTTGCCAGAGGAAGCCACCAAAGCAGTCACAGAAATGAATGGCAGGATTGTTGCCACTAAGCCATTGTATGTAGCTTTAGCCCAGCTCAAAGAGGAGCGGTAGGCTCATCTCACAAACCAGGATATGCAAAGAATGGCGAGCTTCAGAGCTGTGCCCAACTCGGTAGTCAACCCCCATCAGCCTCCCTCAGGTTACTTCATGGCAGCTATTCCTCAGACTGCGAACCGTGCTGCATACTATCCTGCTAGCCAAATTGCTCAGCTCAGACCAAGTCCTCGCTGAATTACTCAGGGTGCCAGACCTCATCCATTCCAGAATATGCCCGGTGCTCTCCGCCCAGAAGCTCCTAGGCCGCCATTTAGTACAATGAGACCAGCTTCTTCACTGGTTCCACGAGTCATGTCTACACAGCATGTTGCAAACACATCAACTCAGACAATAGGTCCATGTCCTGTAGCTGCTGCAGCTTCAGCTACTCCTGCTGTCCTCGAAGTTCCACAATATAAGTATGCTGCAGGTGTTTGCAATCCTCAACAGCATCTTAATGCACAACCACAGGTTACCATGCAGCAACCTTGTGTTCATGTGCAAAGTCAGGAACCTTTAACTGCTTCCATGTTGGCATCCACCCCTCCTCAAGAACAAAAGCAGATGTTGGGTGAACAGCTGTTTCCACTCATTCAGGCCATGCACCGTACCCTGGCTGGTAAAATCACTGGCATGTTGCTACAAATTGACAATTCTGAGCTTCTTCTTATGCTTGAGTCTCCTGAGTCTCTACGCTCTAAGGCTGATGAAGCTGTAGCTGTACTGAAAGCTCACCAAGCTAAAGAAGCTGCCCAGAAAACAGTTAACTGTGCCACTGATGTTCCAACTGTTTAAGAAAAGATCAGGGACCACGAAATGGAACCTCTGCTTCACTGAAGAAAAATACCTAAACATCGAAAAACTTAAATATTGTGAAAAAACATTGCAAAATATAAAATAAATAAAAAAAGGAAAGGAAACTTTGAACCTGATGTATCAAGCAAATGCCAAATCTAGCAGACTTAATTCTAGTCCTAGATTACTTATTGATTTAAAAACAAAAAACAAGAAAAAACAAACAAAAAAAACCCCAAATAGTAAAATATATATAAACAAATTTATGTTTTATAGACCCTGGGGGAAAAGAATTTTCAGCACAGTACAAAAATTTAAAGCATTCCTTTCTTTAATTTTGTAATTCTTTACTGTAGAAAAGCTCACTGTTTTAGGTAACAAAATTGATAGCTGAACAAGGAAATGTAATTTGGATTATAAAATTCTTGCTTTAATAAAAATTCCTTAAACAGTGAAAATAAAAAGAAAGAAAACAAACAAAAAAGATGAAAATACTATGCTTCAACTTACATTCAGTCTCCATAGTTCTCTCTCTGGTTGTGGAGCATTTTCCACCCCAAGTATATAGGAATTGCCTTGAATCACTACATTTTTGAGAAGAGCCAAGTTCATCACAGTTGATCATCACATAATTTTCTTTTTGTGTACAATGTTCTTCTAGTTCCAGCAGATAACTTCTAGCTCTAAAGATGTATATCCCTGATTTTTCTTCTGTGCTATACATCCATATCTTTAACAGCCCAGAGGACTTATCTATCTTGATATCCCAACAGAACTGCAACTTTACTATTTCCAAAGACAAATTTGTTATCTTTTCCTCAAAGCCTGTTCCTTTTTTCTTACTTCATTATTATAGTATCATATATCAGAATATGGAGAGACTTCATAAACTATTTTCTCAATGATCTCATTTTATAAATAAAGGAACTGAGGTCTATGGAAATTAAGGGTCTCAACCAAGGTCACATAGTTAGAAACAAGAGAGGTAGAATTTGAATCCAGGTCCTCTTCTCCAGAGCCAGTGCTCTGTTCTTTCATTGTTCTCATCATTCACTAAGGGACTCATTTTTAAAATCTTATTACCTTTGACTCTTCTTTTCTATCTTTCCAATCTAGTCAGTTACCAAGTGGTGTTAATTCTGTCTCCATAACATTGCTCACATCTCTCTTCTTTTCTAGTACAAGAACCTTATTAACATCTATGTGAACTACTCAGTAGCCTCCTTATACCCTCTCTTTCTCTACCTTCTCCAATACATTCTTTATGCTATTATCAGACATCTTCCCTATGCATAAATCTAATAATATCACATCTCTGATTAAAGTTTGTCAGTGGCTCCTAATTACTTAATAAGTAAATTTCAATAATTTACCTGGCATTCAGGGCTTTCCACAATTCGACATCGTGATATCCTTCCTTCCTATGTTATCATATTGCTACTTTTTCGATTTATTTGGTGCTTCAGGCCTTGGCATTAAAAGTACTAAATAGGATGGTGTTTCTTTTCTTCTTCTCACATTTACTCAGATTGGAGAAAGTTTTCAATTCAAATAAATTAATATACATTGAATGATGATTATTTTGGTGACATAGTCTATTGAAATGGATTACTCTAAAATCCAAATTTAGGTTAAATAAAAGCTGAAGGTTAAGTAAATTATCTGGCATATTTAGGCTGTGTGGGCAGGCAACCTGATTATTACAGTAAATAAAGAACTTTCTAGTCAGATTAGGCATCTCAGGATGATTTAATACCTTGGATTATCTGCATGAATGAGTTGTATTGGATAGTTAAAGTCATCAAATAATATAATGATTGGAAGCAAAGATAAAAAAATAACATTATATATATCAAAATTTAAAAATATTGGTCAAATAACTTTGAATACCATTGGAAAGGAGGAAGAAAACTATAAAGCTAATAGTGAATTATTTATTATTGAGATTATTTCAATTTTTAGAAGCATTTTAGTGCAATAGGCAGGATGAATAGCATTGTTTATATGTGATCCAGAAAAACAGCACATATCTTTGCTGTATTTGGATGTTGCTTAACCTGGGGTTAATGCCACAGTCATCATGTTTCCCAGCCATATAGTTTTCAAGAATTAAGGTAAATATTAACTCTTCTTTATTGGCACCATTAACACAATCTGCATTCATTAAAAGAGACTGAAATAGGTACAATAGAAATCTATCTATATCCTGGTTTTCGATCTTCCATTGAAAGTGGTTCTTTCTCATATTATTGAAATGATTTTAATATGTACAATTAATCTTTATTTTTCTATAAATAGAAAATTGCCCTATAAATTATCTGCACAGATGAATGTGATTTTATTTTTGTTGAAAGTTATATATGGATATTTGCCATGTTCTTATTATGCTATTCAGAAATTATCTATATGAAATAACTTCATTTTTTAAGCTCTGAGTCATAATAAATCATGAAAGTGAAAGACAATTCAAGCATATTCTGAAGCAAGGGCTCTTAAAACAGAATCCATGGAATCCTAAGAAGTTTATGAGTAGATTTCAGCAAATCAACCAAGTCAGAGGGAGTTAAAGGAGAGTTATATCTTTATTTTTAATATAATTGGTTTCTTTTGTCATTTATCTTTCTTATGCATTTAAAAACATTATTCTGAGAAGAGGTTCACTGATTTCACTAGATTGCCAAAAGGATTCATGACACAAAAAATATTAAGAACACTGTTGTAAAAATAAAAGTGTATATGGGAATATGGATCATTCAGAAAGGCCATGTGATATAGAAGATAGAAAATAGGTCTCCAAGGTAGAAAGTCCTGGCCAAGTCTCTCTTCTGATACATATTATCTGTGTGACCCTGGGCCAGTCAATTTTTCATCCAAAGTAACACTCTTAAAACTTTTGAGTCTTAGCACAGAATGGGTGTCAATCTGGATTGGTAGAGGGAGCTTCCTCACGGATATATGAACACTCCTCTCCCTTATTTCTTTCTAAAATATTAAGATATCATATTATGTCAGTGTCCTAGACTGAAATACTTTTGTAACATCATTATCAAATGTCTTAACAAATTTCTAAGGGAAAATTAAGTGAAAGCTCAAGGAACTCTGATCTCTGGAAGATTAATTAAGACGGTGAATGGAAAAAGGAGTCTGGCATTAATCTAGTAGTTTAAAGCACTTCTTTTTTCACCTTTGATCAGTTTAAATGGGTTTCTCCTGGCTAAGTAATAATTATTACTATTATTCTGTTTAAGTTGCTCAAAAATTTTAAGTTAAACCTTGTACCCTATTTTAATCTTGAATATGGAAGTTTGACTTTGTTTTATGATTCATATAAAATTGTAAGTCGGAATGACTGTGGCAGAGATTTTGTTCTTGTGAGAAAATCAGGATTAAATGACTTGTCCAGGATTATGCAGTAAATGTCTGAGGCCAAATTTGAACTTAGGTCCTTCTGACTCCAGAGCTGCTGCTCCAGTCAATGGGCTACCTAGCTGCCACAAGAGATTTTCAAAGATATGGGGAAAATGTCCTTTTGCAATTCTTCTATACAAGTTACCATACTTAGAATTTAATTTAAATATTTTTTCTAACAGTTATGCTAAGTAAGCAGAGTACTTGAGTTTTTCTTCCACAGGTATTCCAAACACTAGTTTCATTCAGGAAAAAAACTCATTCTGTAACATCAGAAAAAAAAGTTAGAAAAATTCTTTATTCTTTGGTACTGCAGTAATCCCTTGAACTCATTGATGAGAAAGGATACTCCTTCCAATAAAACAGATATTGGCCCATTCATGCCCTCTCATCCAAGTTCATTCTATGTGCCCTCTAAGTCCTCTAAAGGGCATATACATAGTATGCTGAGGGTTGGGGTGGGCTATCTTCAGTATTTATGCCATCGTTTGACTAGCAGTAAAATGGCATGGGAGACACTAGCAAAGGACCTCCCAGTAAAGCATGCCTATACCAAAAAAGGTACTGTGCTCTGTGAACAAAGCAGAATTAGAGTAACTCAAAAGAAACATGCAAATTTAAACATCTCTATTTGTGCCCAACTTGGGTACTTTGTGCCTACTTTGAGTCTTTGAAACTCATATTGGTCTGATCAGGCATGGTCATAAACACCGTACCTTGATCTCAACATAGTGAAGTTATTTTGGTCCTCTTCAAGAATGAAGGACAACAATCAGCAATAGTACGGTAATAATATGAGGTTAAAATCCAATATTTTAAGTAAATGCTTCTCATAAATAACACATAGAAAACATGCAGGAGTCAAGTGGCAAATGCTGCAAAGAGGTCAAGAAGGATGAAGATGGATAAATCTTTCTACTCTATATATAAAGAATTTGCTGTTTTTACTACTTATTGTTTTTTTTCCTAGTTACCTGTGATGAATGAAAATTAGTTGACTAAGAGGAACTACCTTCTCAGGTACCTAATGAACTAGTAGGTGTGACTGATAGTCAATGTCAGTGATATGTGAAAGATCATGGGAAATAAGTTACCCCAAGAATAAAGAACAAATGCTTAATTTTCAAAACAGGCAAAGAGGCTACAAACTAAAAGCCAGTAAGAGTTACTTCAGTTCCTGGGGAAATTATAGAATGAATCATTAAAGAGATGGCTAGAAAACATATAGAAAAGAAAAAATTGATGACCAAGAGCTAATATGGCTATCAAGAATAGCTCATGATATATTAACTAATACAAGAATACTAAAATAAGAGATAAAGGAAATACTGGGGATATAATTTACATGGATTTTAGTAATGATTTTGATAGTTTCTCTTCTGGAGAAGGCTTAGGTATGTGGATTAGACAATAATACAATCAAACTAATGAAGTCATGAAAAATAATTTTAGTGTACTATGTGCCAAGTACTGTGCTCAGCACCAGAGATACAAACAGAAAAGCAAAACAGTCCCTGCTTCAAGGAATTCATACTCTAATGGGGAAAGATAGCATATAAAAGAATATTTAGCTTCAGGGCAAATGAAAAGTACTGGAAGTTCTACTGCTATAGAATCTGGGTGAATGGCAATGCCCAGGAGTCCTTAGGTGTACTGTCCCCAATTAATCCTTGGTCTTGGAAGAGGAGTAATGAGGCAGGGCCCCACATGGATGGTCAAATATGGAATCTTGTTTATTTCAAGTTCTCTCAGTCTTAAATACCTTAGGACAATTACATCACCACAACACACTGAGCATGTGCTAACTATAAGCACCTTGGTATATCTCTGCTTCAAGTAGAACACAGGTTGTCAAGCCCCCTGACTTCTCAGGAAGGCTGAGACGCCCTCAAGGGGGGATGAGAGCCAAACCAGACATTGTCAGCAGGTTCACTCTGGGCTGAAGGATCTTATACTGATGTAGACTGTGTCCCCCCTCGATTGTGGGCTATAGAGGCCCTAAATCTCAAAACCTTCCTGGCCTCTGGGAAGGGCCCCACCCTCTGGTCTTAATTGGGATCTCCACCTACCCTCCTATTCATAGGGAAACTTCCAATATCTTTACCTAAGATTCAATAAAAAAATCTAGGCCTAAAAAGTAATCACCACCCTTCACACAAACTAGCCCTTAATCTCCCCATCTTGAAGCCTTAGATGGCAAAATAAAAGGATGTCTCTGAACCCCAAAGCTTGCTTATTCCTACATCAGGAAAAGCTCACTGAGATGCTGTTCAGTGTAAACCCAACTTTGCTAATAACTTACCTTTGGTACTTCCCTTTTGGAACTGGCCTTTGGGAGAGTTATTTTCTCATCGTAATAAACTCATTTTTGCCACAAACCTCTTGCCTCATTCATTAGGGTTTGTGAATTCTTTCACAAGGGGGATCTCTCAACCCTTGTTTCTCCCACTTCAACAATACCTCACCCAGAGTTTCCCCCACTATCTGTGGCCCACTACATTTTAGGTACAATTATTTCATATGACAGGGCCAGAAGTCCATGCTTTGAAGACATAGTAGGTGGTAAAGCCTTGTGGTCTTACCTATCTCACCAGAAGGAATAAAATTGGTGAGTCCTATCTTATTCAAGCAGTGTGAGCAGTTGAGCAACTTGGATTAGTTTTGAGTGACCTGGAATAGCAATGAGTGGGAAGAATAAATGTGGAAAGCAAAGAGAGTATAACCTGGTGATGGTTGATTTTCCTGACATCTGGCCTTTCAGGATGGGTTCTAGAATTGCCTAGAGTTAGAGGAAAGGGTAAGACAAGGTAGCGAGCCAAAAGAATTAATGGTTCGATGTAAACACATTTTGATCATGTGAATACAGGAGGTCTCTAGTAATGTCTAGCAATCTGTGCTTGGCCTCACTTTATTAAAATTTTTATCAATGACTTGGGTAAAAGCATAAATAGTGTATTCATCAAATCTGCAGATGACACAAAACTGGGAGGGATTATAACAGAAATAGAGGCTAGAATCTAAGAAGATAAAATTAACCAGTGATAAATATAAAATCTTGAAGTTTGGTATAAAAAAGGAACTTCACAAATATAAAATAGGTTGGCATGGATAGCCAGTAGTGATTCTGGAGGAGATCTAGTGTACTGCAAGCTCAATATGCCTCAGCAGAGCCATGAGGCAGCCAAGAAAAGCTAATGCAATCTGGAAATGATTTAAAAGGAGCCTAGCTTTCATGTATAAGGAGATGAAAGTCCTACCATATTCTGTCTTCAGCAGACCTCATTTAGAATACTATGTTCAGGTCTGAACACTATGATTTAAAGACACTGATAAATTGGAAAGTGCCCAGAGAAGGGCAACCAGGATTGTGAAGGACCTTGATTACAACAAATAAAGATTAACTGAAGGGGAGCAGCTAGGTGGCAGATAGAGCACTAGCCCTGAAGTCAGGAGTATCTGAGTTCAAATCTGGCCTCAGATTTAACACTTTCTAGCTGTGTGACCCTGGGCAAGTCACTTAACCCCAATTGCCTCAGCAAAAAAAGATTGACTGAAGGAACTGAACAGGGATGGGGGAAAAGAAAATGCTCATTACTGTATTGTTATCCAAATATTTTAAATATATATGTGTGTGCATACATGCACATTTTCCAGGATCTGTGAATTTATTTGTGCAGGGAATTCCCAGTGAATAAACTTTCTCTAACAATGTAGACCAGCAACAGTTCTACAACTTGGAGCCTTAGAGTGGTATAACAACTACTTTGGTGGAACTGCTTTTTAGGCCCCATTTAATTTGTCTCATAAGGTTGTTTCGAGGCTGGGAAGCACTTTGTAATCCTTCAGGGACTATATAAATTTCAGCTATCATTATTAGGGAAGTTAGAAGAGTAAATTTTAAAGGAGCATTATTTTGTAATTAGCTCTGCTCAACATAAGGAATTTCCTTTTCTTTTGTTACCATATGAGAAGGATGATCAAGGTTGGAAACAGGTAAAAAATCTCCTTCCTAGATACTTTGGGCTAAAGTAATTGTAACAAAAATAAATGATGGGTCAACTATGTAGCCAGAGTAGTATAAACATGGGACAGCCTACATCCTACATTAGCAGACATATCTAGAGATTATGAGGAAGTCATTTAGCAAGAATGACCTTAAATCCAAGTAGTCTCCACTCCAAGGCCTTCCCCTCAGTCTTCTATGACCAGAAGCCTCTCAAAACTCTTATATTAATCAAAAAAACCCACCAATCCAATTAAACAATTTATATTTCAATTTCTATTCATTTTTCCAAGCTTGAATAAGATTCTTTTGCAAACTTTTTTGCTTAGTCTTTTAAACTTTTTTTATGAATGTTTCCTTTAAAAGCAGAATTGTAACTGAATGAATTCAAAAGATATGCTATCATTCCTCCCTAGTTTCTCTATAAAAACTCTAATTTAAGTGCTCTTTTGTGATTATAGTTTTATTATTAGATTATAGTTGCTTATTAATCTACTTGTATTCTGAAATTTCAGTTTTTACCACTACCTCAATCCTTTCTTAAAACTGCTCAAGACAGGTAGTGAATCTGCCAAGACCCAGTCCAAAATTCACTTTCCACAACCTGATCACTTTCTCCTGAGTTCTAACAAGGTCACTGTCACCCATTTGTATCTTGGAATTCTGGATTTTAAAAAAATCTTTGCCCAACACATAGGGCAATTAGATTTTAGACCCTTTTAGATCAGGGTCCATGAGTTTTGTCCTACAAAGTACTGGTATTCAATTTGCTGTGATGATTTGTAGCCAAATTCCCCTTAAACCCTAGATGAGGGAAAAGAATTTTTCATCTTAAACTAGCCTAGGCTATTAGGAGAGTTAAGTCTCCAAATTGTTAATGGCATTACTTGGGTTCAAGTCCTGCTTCAGTTCCTAATGGCTTTCTGACAGCCACTCTTCCTTGAGGCAGCATTTAAACCCAGTCTTTCTCACCAAGGTTGGCCATCTATTCACTATCCACAAAACCTCCATCATCAGCATCTAATATATGCTGAATTATATGCCAAGCAATTCGTAGACACTGAGAATAAAGCTAGCATCCCAAGAAGAGAAATCAAGATTCAGAGAAAATTAGTAAAAAGGAGCAGGCCGACTTAAGTGAACATAAAACTGCTGTTGGAAAGCAACAGAGTGAAGTAGAAACACCGGATTTGGAGTAGATCTTGATTCAAATGGTGATTCTATCTTGGGCAAGTGCCTTCATCCCTAAGCCTAGGCTTCCCGTCCATGAAATGTCTGAATTAAAGAAGGCTTTTGGACTTTTTCTAAGAGCAGCTCTGGTTAAGATTTAAGGCCATTTTCAGGACGTTTTAAAAGGCACAAAATAAAGCATATTAAGACTACAAAGAAAACAAATTATACTGAAATACGATATCAAAGTTACTTTAAACACAGGTTCAAGAACATACATCCTGTATTATAAGAAATCTAAAGTCTTTCCAAGCGCTAAATCAACAGTTTCTAGGGGGCTTTTAGTCTTTAGAGGTCTCCTCCCCTCCTTTATCCATTAGAGCCGTTCTGCCAAGACACCGTGGGGGGGGGGGAGTGAAAGGGGGTGACACAAAAGTCCCGAAGGTGGTCTCAGTCCCTCCCCGCCTCCGGAGGGGGTGTGAAGGCATGGCTAGGTCAATGACCCGCAGTTCCAGACGCCGGCACAGAGTACGAGCCTACGGGTCCAGTAACCACAGCCTGGGCTGCGGGGACCGCGAGTGTCCTCCCCTAGCGGCAAAAAACGGGTTCCAGTCCAGTGGGATTCAATCCTCATCGCGCCCCACATTATCAGAGAGATCAGAGGATCGTCAGAAGGGAGGGAGGGAGGGAGGGAGGAGAGGAGGCGGGGGATCCCCGGGGGGCTCAGTTCTCCTCGGGCTTGTCCGCCGGGGGCCCGCACGGTTGCAGCATCTTCTCCATCAAGTTGAAGCGGACGCGCGTTTTGCTCTCGTTCTCGGCGATGGCGAAGTAATTGAGAAGATCGAAGTGGCCCATGTAAGAGCAGTATGAGTCTCGGTGCTGGTTCACCAGCCATTCCCACTTGGTCGTGTCGGCGTGGCCCGTGCCTATGTACTTGGACTGCAAGTGCTCCAGTTGGCTGTGGATGGTGTACCGGTCCGTCATGGTGGCGAGGATGCGCCCTGGGGTGCTCGCTAATTCAGGCGGAGACCGTCACACCTGTGGCGTTTCTCAGGCAGAACTCAGTCCCTAAAACACCAGAAAGAGCGTACCAAGACACATGATGGGACTTCGGGAGTCGCAGGTCTTAGACGTCACAGATAGTCACCGCTTTTTCTTTCGGAAACCGGAAGCAGAAAAAACTCAGAGACTACAGATCCCGTCATACATAGTGGGAGGTGAGAATTAGCGTGAAGGTGCATTGCATTTCGGGGCGGGAGCGCTGCATGGTGGGAGTTGAAGTCGGCGTAAGATCCGGGTTTAAGGAAGGTCGCACCTAAAAAACGTCGGTCACGAGATTTGTTTCTTAGACCCAGTATGTGAACGTACCTTCTTTTGGTTACGTAGGCTTTTGCCCTGAAATAAAAGTTAGGCAATAGGAAACGTAAGACTACATAGCTTGGGCTGTTGTTTAGTGACACTTTTGAAGGAGAGAAAGGAAAAAGAAAAGAAAAAGGAAAAAGTTTGGAATCACAGACTAGAAAGAGATCTTAGTGGGTGCTGGGTCCGTGTCCCATCAAGAAACATTTAAGCACCTACTGTGTCAAGGATTGTGGTTAGAGCTGAATCTCCATCTGTAGGATATTCTCCTTTAGACAGTCCCAACAAGTCCTCATAAATAATGTTCTTAAATACGTCCAGTGAAGAAGACACCCTTAGATCACTTTGAGACAGCTCCTTTTCATTCTTTCTGTAATTAAGCCTCCTGACTTCTGAGAGTAAATTGTACACACGCGGCAGCTCTTCCAGTACTCTCCGTCAAAATAATCACAGTTCTTCAAGCATGAACTCAAGGCTATTCACCACTTTGATTATCTACCTCTTCTCTCCGGCTTATCAAAGACCTTTCTAAAATGTGCTTCGCAAGTGAATACAATACTATAATATTAATAATATTATAATGTTTGTGTTCTGATGCGTTCTGGCCAGGGCAGAGGGTGGCTATCTTAATTATCATCTAGCTCACATCTTATCATCTAGCTCATATCACATGCCCAAGACTAGCATGAGAAACTTCTTCCATCAAATGCATTGCTTAAATCCAAGTAAATCCTAACCGGTATTTTCTAAACCTGCAGTTTAGTTTATTAATCCAGAAAATTTTGTTTTATTTTTAAAAAAAAAATACCATGTAAGAGCTAGAAGAAATCTAAGAGATCGTCTAAAATAACTCCCTCTATAATAGGTGTGGAAATGAAAATTTATCTTAGTAGCAATGACAGAAATAGAAACGTCCTAATATTCAGAACACTGTTCATAGGACATGATAGAATTGGAAGAAAGCTTACTGATCATCTGGTCCTAAGATCATAGATTTTGAGCGAAAAGGATAGGAAAAGATCATCTAGTCTAACCTCTTGGTTTTATAGAGAATCCTTGTAACACTGAGTTTACATTGAGAATGATGAGTAACATCGAGAGTCCATTTGCATTGAGACCCAGAGAGTTTAAATACTTTGTTTCAGGTCTCACAGTAAGTAGTAGAGTATATTTCTGAACCCAGGCTCTTTGACTACAATTCCAGTACTCTTCCCACTATACCACACTGCTTTCCAACTCATTTGTTTTGTAGATGAGAAAATAAGTGCAAGGATATAAATATCATTGGCTGCACCCATTTTGAGGCCCAAACAAATTTGAAAAAATAATCTTGTAAATATTCATCAGTCATATTTGGCTCTTTGTAACTGCATTTGGAATTTTCTTGGCAAAGATATTAGGGTAGTTTGCAATTTCTTTCTCTAGTACATTTTATAAATCAGGAAACTGGGATATGCAGGGTTAAATGACTTGCCCAGGATCACACAAGTGTTTGAGGTCAAATTTGAATTCAGGTCTTCCGGATTCCAGGTTCAGTGCTATCCATTATGTCCCCATAATAATAATTCATATCTATATAGCACTTAAAAATTTGTAAATTACATCCTTTACTCACACAGACAAAACTGTGAAGTAATATTTTTTCTTCATATTGCAGCTACGGAAACTTTACAAACAATTAGTATCAAAATACTCCATAAACAGGAGTTATTATTATTATTATTAGCTAATCCTATCTATACCTGAAGCATGAATCTGTAACATTCCTTACAAGTGACTGTCCTCCTGGGAACTCACTGCCTATTAAGTCAGCCCATTATGCTTTTATACAGTTCTAATCGCTAGGAAGTTTTTCTTTTTATTGATCTGAAATCTACTTCGCTCTAATTTCACTCAAATGGTCTTTGGAACGTGCTCTGAGGCTAAGCAACACAAATACAACAACCCTTTTGATATTGAAGGACAATTTTTTTTTCCCCCCCCCCCCAATCTTTTTCACACTAAAAATTCCCGTTCTTTGATTGATTCTAATATGGTATGATTTTCCGACCAATCTACTCTGGATAAGCTATAGCTTGTCAATGTACTTCTAAAAATGTCTTTTTTAGATTGGAACATAATTTGGTTTTACTAGAGCAAGATCTGATAAGACTATCATCTTTTTCATTCTGGAAAATATATATATATATACACACACACACACACACACATATATATATATATATATATATTTGCTTTTTGCTGAGGCAATTGAGGTTAAGTGACTTGCCTAGGGTCACACAGCTAGGGAATAAGTATCTGAGGCCAAATTTGAACTCAGGTCCTCCTAACTTCAGGGCTGGTGCTCTATCCAGTGCGCCACCTAGCTGCCCCAAAACTATATTTCTTTTAAGGCTAAGTAACATCACATTACCCCTTTTGCTGCCAAATAGTACTAGTGTTTCCTTATCAGTTTGAAGGCCAATAATTCCAAGATCTTTTCCAAATGAACTGTTTTGTATTCACAGTTCTCCTATTCTGGATGGGTACAATTGTTTCCAACACATATTTTCTTTGTCTGGTTCAACCAGTCTTTTGGGAAAGTTAGGATCCAAAATGTGATGGTTTCATTATCATTAATGATGAAACAATGCCATTATGAAATTGCTTTCACATCTGCTCCATTGTAGAGCTATTTGTTATCTTTCTGTCAGTTTCCTCTATCAATGCACTTGAGAAGATGTGAATTAGTCAGATCATACTTCAATCATTTACAAACTTCTATTGCTTTTTATTATTTTATAAGATGTTAGCTATTGTGATGGAGATCTAGAACAAAGTCCAAATTTAAAAAAAGAAGATTCTCTATCGACATTAAGGTCTTTCAGATACTCCTATTTGTGGATAATATCTTTATGGTTGTAGAATACATACATATATGATATATAGATATGTGTGTATATATACATACATACATATATGTGTGTACTCTTACATACAATATATATTTATATATGTATGTATATATAGAAATATATTATGTGTGTACCCTAAATTTCTCCCAGAACAAAAGTCCATCTTTTTAAATAACAGTATCCTTTATTTGAACTTTTAAAATACAATTCATAGAACTGAATCCATAATTCTCTCTACCTTTCTTAGTTATTGATCTTGATTGCAGACTCCATTGATCATCACAAACTCCAAGATGGTCATGTTCTTGTGACTTTCACTTCACCTACCAGTATGTCCTTTTTTTCCCCCCAGAATTGGATCCCAAAAATTATTTCACTTATCATTTCCTGTAAATTTCTTATAGATCAAATTATGAGAAGGACAAATAAAAAATTTACCAGATGCTCTTTATTAACAGAGATATCTCTCCAATAGATAGATCTCCAGAATATAAATTTCTTTTGCAATTCTTCCCTGCCTCCATGAAGCTTTGAGATATGCATTCAGAAATTCATCATCCATTTCTTCCTTATGGTCAGATACTCTGTAGCATATTGCCACCACATTATTACTTGCTTCTTCAACCTTCTGTCTTTAACCAAAAACTTTTCCTCAAGTCCATGAGCCAACATGAAAGTTGACTACATTCCAGTCATGAATTACAACCCATCAAGTTTCTGTGATACTCAATTTAGTTAAATTTACCTCCAAGCATTAAGATATCTGGTTCACATTATTACTTCTACTATGCCTATTTATATAAATATATGAGATCATTACTAATATTTTCAGATTTTTATCATTTGTGAATTTCCTGGATATCCCTCAGCACTATTGTTTCTTTTTTGTAACTATTACTTTGTATAACATATGGTTTAGCAGATGTGGGAGGGTGAGCTTTTTCTTTCTAATTCTACTTTGAATGAAAGTCTAAAAAAATAATGCTGTTGATCACCCAAAAAACATTACAGAAGGCTTGGCTAACAAGGAACTATGCAGAAGAAGTGGAATAAAGGATGTCTAAATAGAAAAGGAAGCAAACTGATTTTACAATGTGAATAAGCAATGACCAATGACCTGTTTATGTGTTGCACCCCACTCTAGTTACAGGCAAATTTCCCTGAGTATTAGGGTTTTTTTTACTCTCCAGGTAAGCAAGGGCTCAGACAATGAAGATTTTCTTCTCATGTGTATGTCTACACACAAACACACATGCCTATGAATTTGGGGGGGCAGTGAGGGAGAAACTCGGGGTCATTAGAAGTGTGGCATGATATCCTAATGGCATTAAAGACTCTTTTTCTCCTTCCAATCAATTTTGATTTTAGTTGGAGCTAGTAGTGACAGTATCTTTCCAAGATATGTGTGTGTGTGTGTGTGTGTGTGTGTGTGTATGTATACTAATTGATCAGCTCTTTAGGTTGTCCATCTAACTGTTTAATATAATTTGAATAATAAACAATTTTCCTATTCTTTGTTTTGATTGTGGATAGTTAGGGTAGTCCCTCTTTACAGTATAACTTCTTTGATAGTTCCAAACACCTTTTTAAACCATATAGTTTTTGTATTTCATGCTTTAATTGATAATGATGACCAGAGGGTCATTATTTATTAACATTTTTTCCAATTGGACACATGATTTTACTTGTATAGAAAACTCCATCTTGATCAATAAAAGTTGATACTTGTTCTGCAATTTTATACTCATGGAGTTATTTTAGACATTCTAAATGACATAAATGACTTGTGAGATTTTACTTGTATAGAAAATTCCATCTTGATCAATAAAAGTTGATATTTGTTCCACAATTTTATACTCATGGAGTTACTTTGTACATTATAAGTGACATAAATGACTTGTGAGCATAATAGAGGCACATCTTGAATCCAAGTCTTCCTAATTGAAGCCAGTTATTTATGCACTATGCTATGCTGCTTCTCAATAGATTATTGACAATAATAATTATTATTAATCACAGTTAAGTATGAAGAAGAAAAAAGTAACATGAAAATAGATACCAGTGAATCAAAAGTATACAATTTATAATACAGTATGCAAAGAAAATAGTTTATTTCAAATCATGAAGATAATATCTTTTATTTTTAAAAACATTTAGGAATCCAAAGCAAGTGGACTTAAAAAAAAAGCAAATCATTTTAAATACTACTTTTATTGCATTCTTGTCAAATCTTTATGCATTTAATAACTGACTATTGCTAAATGATGGTTAGTATTTTATGCGTTCAGAAATAAAACTTATACAATTATTTCAATGCTGGGTAATGCAAATGGAAGAAATTAAAATTTTATTTTAAATGTTAACAAAAAAGCTTTAGAGAAAATGTTAAAGGATAGATATTATTAAAGGAAACTTAAGTTCCTTATCAATCTAAAAAACATCATTTTTCTACCCATCTATTAAATATATAGGTAGAAAGAAATTTGTCACTAGAGGATGCTAAAACATTTAATTATAGGAAGCAACTGTCCTCAGTAAACATTTTCTTCTTTTTTTCAAAAAAAAAAATCTTACTTTTTTTTTCTTTTTTCTCTAATTAAAAAAAATTATTTAAATTTTTGAGTTCCAAATTCTATCTTTCTATTTCTCTCTCCTCTTTTCCTCTCCCTGAGCGGATAAGCAATCAGACATAGGCTAATTGGTTGCAATTATGTAAAACATAATTTTGTACAAGAAGACTTTAACAAAAAAGGGAAAAATGAAAATGAAAAATAGCATGCTTTAGTTGCATTCAATCAAAACCAATTCTGTCTTTGATAGTAAACAATGTATGCTTCATCATTAGTCCTTTGGGATTGTATTGGATCACTGTGTTGTTGAGAATAGCTAAGTCATTCACAGTTCTTCATCAAACAATATCACTGTTATTGTGTACAGTTTTCACCTGGTTTGTTCATTTCACTATGTATCAGTTCATATAACTCTTTCTAGGTTTTCTGAAATCATCCTGCTTGTTATTTCTTATAGCATAATAATATACCATTGCAATCATATACCACAGTTTGTTTAGCCATTCCCCAAATGATGGGCGTCTTCTCAATTTCCAGTTCTTTGCCACCACAAAAAGAGCTGATATAAATACATATTTTTGGGGGGTTGAGGCAATTGGGGTTGAGTGACTTGCCCAGGGTCACACAGCTAGGAAGCGTTAAGTGTCTGAGATCAGATTTGAACTCAGGTCCTCCTGACTTCAGGGCTGGTACTCTATCCACTGCACCACCTAGCTGCCCCATAAATATTTTTTAATAAATAGGTCCTTTTCCCTTTTGGGGGGAGGGGATGTAGACCTAAGCAGTGATATTATTAGATCAAAGGGCATGTATAGTTTTATAGCCCTTTGGGCATAGCCCAAATTGCTCTCTGAAATGATTGGATCAGTTCACAGTTCTACCCAACGATTAGTTAGTATTCCTGTTTTCCCATATCCCCTCCAACATCCAACATTTTCTTTTCTTTTTGTCACATTAGCTACTCTGAAAGGTATGAGGTAGTTAGTACCTGAGAGTAGTTTTAATTTACATTTCTCTGGTTGATGGTGATTTAGAGCACTTTTTCATATGACAATGATGGTTTTAATTTCTTCATCTGAAAACTGCCTATTTATATCTTTTAACCATTTATCACCTGGGGAGTGACTTGTATTTATATAAATTTGACTCAGTTCTCTATATATTTGAGAAATGAGGCCTTTATCAGAGATACTTGTTGCAAAATTCCCCCCCCCCATTTTCTGTTTTTCATTTTCCTTATAATTTTGGTGTTCTTTTATTTGTACAAAACCTTAATTTTATATAATCAAATTATATATTTTACATTTTAATGCTCTCTATATCTTCTTTAGACCTAAAATTTTCCCTTATCCATAAATCTGACAGATAAACTATTCTATGCTCTCTTAATTTGCTTATGGCATCACCCTGTATTTGTAAAGTCTGTACCTATCCATTTTTATATTATGTTGACATACAGTGTGAGATATTGATCTATACCTAGTTTCAACTATAGTATTGTCCAGTTTTCCCAGAAGTTTTTGTCAAATACAGAGTTTTTATTCCAAAAGCTTGGATCTTTTGGTTTATCATATACTGTTTTATTTCATGTTGTGAAAGAAGAATCAGGACAAAAGGGAAAAACCACAAGAAAGAGAAAAAAATTGAAAATAGTATGCTTTGATCTATATTCAGATTCCATAATCCTTTTTCTGAATATGAACAACATTTTCCATCAGGAGTCTTTTAGAATTGTCTCAGATCATCGTATTGCTGAGAACAAGAAGTCCATCAAAGCTGATCATCGTACAGTGATGCTTTCACCATGTACAATGTTCTCCTGACTCTGCTCACTTGATTCCACATCAATTCATAAAAATTTTTCCAGATTTTTTTCAGATTTTTCTGAAATCTGCCTACTCAGCATTTCTTATAGTGCAAGAATATTCTATTACATTGACATACCACAATTTGTTTAGTCATTCCCCAACGGATGGGCATCTCCTCGATTTCAAATTCTTTGCCACCACAAAGAAAGCATCTATAAACATTTTTATACACAACATTCTATTTACAATAAACATTCAATCTAGAAATAAATGAAATGTTTTAAAATTTATCACACCAGTACCAAATTACAAAAAGTTGAAATAATACATATTTTATCCCAAAAAAGTTGAATTCAAACCAGAATGTTTGTTTTTTTTAAAAAAAGGTTTTTTTAATCATCAAAAGAGTTCTTTACAAAGTGAGACTATTTCTATTTTAAATATTTATGTATCTAATAATTCTTTAGTAAAAGTATAAAGGAAATCCTCAGTTACACAGGATGATATAATTACAGTGAAGTAACATGGTATGATAAATAAAATACTGGATTGGAATTCAGGAAGTCTTATGTTCAAATCCCATCCTATTTATTTATTAGTTTTGTGACAATTCTTATAACTTCTCTGTGCCACAATTTCCTCATCTCTAAAATCAGAGTGTTGTCTTGATCTTCTCTGAGTTCTCTTTGAGTTCTAACATCTATAATCTAGAATAATAAATATAATAGAAAGGAACTTAATAAAGATATTACATAATGAGCATTAGTCAAATTAGATTTAATAGATATATGAAGATAGTTTAATGAAAAAAAGAAAAAAACATATGAACTTATTCAGCATATGTTGGAAATTTTAAAAATCATCATATATTAGAACACAGAGAAGACAGGTAAATGGGAAAACAAAAATTTAATATTCTATATTTATGGATCATAATGAAATCAAACTAGCAAATAACATAGTAAAATGGATAGGTCCACAGGAAAACTAAAACAATGATTTTATTAAATAATTCCTGGGTCAAAAGAAAAAATATTTTTTAAAACCCATTTTATATCCAATATGTAAATCCATATTCTAATATCAGATCTAAGGGATGCAGCCAAAGTAATAGTGAAGCACATTTGCAACTCATAGCCAGGCTTATAGTTTAAATTTCTGTGCCCACAACTTTTTTTTTTTGGTGGAGAGAGGGAGGCAATTGGGGTTAAGTGGCTTACTTAGGGCCACAAAGCTACTAAGTGTCTGAGGCCAGATTTGAACTGACTTCAGAACTAGTGCTCCATCCACTGTCTACAGTTTTTTGGAAAGCAACTTTAAAGGACAGATTTTTTTCCCCCCCAGATGTGGGTTTGTGTGGTGTGTGTGATAGTAAATTTTGATGGCATTTGTCTTATTCCTTATCTTGCCTTTTGCATTTTGGTGAATGTTGTTGTGTCAAGTTAGTACACTGAATGGTAGGAAGCTCTTTGTCTTTAAAATCTCAGGTATTTCTTCTGCTATTATTTTTTGTCTCACTAGAGGATTTTGTCTTCCCATTGTAGAAAATATATTTTGTTTGTATTTTTTACTGTTCTTTTCTCTTCCTCAGAGGTAAATTCTTTTTACTTCTGGTTGTGTTGTGGAATGTTTTTTTTAATGTAATTTAAATTTTTGTTGTATTGGGAGTTTTTTGGTGGTGTAATGAGCTTAACTGATTGTCTTGGCTTTATCTTAACTTGATGCTAGAATGAAAATATTGTTAGGCAATTGCTAAACTTATTGGCATGCATAAAAAGTTTGAATGATACTACTGTGTGCATAATTGTTTCATATTGCTACATGAAAAAGTAATTGGTATTTTTATGAGTTAGTTTCATGTCCTTTGCTGTACTATTATATTGTTTAAGTACAGAGTATTAATTTAATGGACTACAGTTTCTGTACTGTTGTATATTTATTCTTTGCATTAATATTTGTCCATCAATATGGACACAAGTGAAAAAAATCTCCAGAAAAGATGGGAACAAAGGCAGTTGAGTTGTACTATCTTACTTTTGCAGTTAAAAAACATAAGGTCTCTTAATATTAGGAGTAAATCCAAGCCTTAAGAATGAGGTCATTGTAAAGCTATTGGGTAAGGGTGAAAGGATTTGAAAAATGTATACTTAAGGCCACTAACTTTAGGTGAGGTGAAGCAGGTGAGATAACTCAAGAAATTTTTCAGGTCATGCCTGAGAATTTTTACTATCAGATATGTCTGAGTAATTGAAATTCCTTGGAATTTTATATTACTCTAACCTCTAAGGATAAAGAATTGCTTAAAGAGGTAATGTCATTAAAGGAGGCATTCTGATGTAGAAACTGAATGTCATAAATAAATTCATCAATTCCACTTCATCTATGACTAAGACTGAGACTATACTGAGCCTGATACTAATGGTAGACAGATAACCATAAATCTCAGCTTGACATTTTCTCTGTATACAAACCATTTTCTCCAATAGAGCAATACTGGGAAATGTGGATTGGACAGTCAAGAATAGATCTGAAACATGGGAAGATCCCTGAGCCAGACAGAGATGAGAATGACAAAGAGCCTAAGGAGATCCCAGCTCCACCAGCAGGGTTTATTCTCACTGATATATGGCCAGACCACTGTCCCAGGACCAAGGACCAGGTCTTGCCCTGGTTTTCTGAAGCTGGATCAGAGAAGATTTTTAACTTCTGCCCCACAGTCCTGCATTATTTTTCTAAAACAGCCAACATAAGCATCTAATCAATAATTAGATGGGTGTATTACTCTAATGATTAACTGCTGGAAATGTCCTTATGTTGGGAGAATAGAAATGTGGACTATGCCATCTCTCATCTGATAATCTCCAGATCTGTGTATACAGCTCAGCACTGATGGTATAGTTGCCCTGCTATACTTTTGAGAAAGCTGAATTTTAGCCTTTTGTATTAGGAGTTCCTGTCTCATCTCAAACATGGTGGCTGACAGTTTCTGAAACTACATAGCTGTAATGATATCTAATACACAATAGTCATATATACCATACCCTAACAATCTTTATAGGTTGATTTAACCTGCATTTTCAGGATCCACAGTGCCTATCTGTATCAATATCTGCACATATTGCTCCAAAATTAGGAATTCAACAAGATTTTCTCCTTTGTGCTGCCCAATATTAGAGAAAAAATAGGATAGGCTTCTTTTGATTTGTCCCACAAAAAAAATGGACCCTGTGGTTCTGATATATCTCAGCCCAACAATACTTACTTGGAATATCAGCATGGTTTGAAATGAATTCTAGTCTTTTCAAAATTCTATCATGATATTTCAGCTGGCAAGGAGGTAAGAATTCTGCTTTTTTTTTTTTTTTTTTTTTTTGCTTTTTGCTGAGGCAATTGGGGTTAAGTGACTTGCCCAGGGTCACACAGCTAGGAAGTGTCTGAGACCAGATTTGAAGTCAGGTCCTCCTGACTTCAGGGCTGGTGCTCTAACCACTGCGCCACCTAGCTGCCTCTATACAAGGACTTTTTGACCAAGATATGGGCACAGAAAGTGATGTATCTAATGAAAACTGTGTTTTGTTACAAGGCAGGAGAATTGAACCAGAGGTAACTCCTTTCCAGTCCAAAACTGCTTAAGTGACTCTGAGAGTACAGACTAAAACCATAGGGCATGAACATACTTAATACCTGCCACTGTTGTCAGTCAGTCCAGGTATGTTTATACATGTCTATACAGATCCTGATAAGAGAACTACAACCCTGAGATCAGTTATAAGATTAAGTTATGATGTTACATGTAAACTTGGATATAATTATACATGTATTGTATGAGATGATACTAGAGATTGCTGACATAAAATTTGTCATGTGCAAATGCATTGTTTACACAATAGTATTCCATAATATTTATATACCTTTGTGGTTTTAAAGCATTATTGATAGTGTTTATACTGTAAAGTTACAAGTTTCAAGCTTGCTTTGGGTGATTTTTGCAAAGGACTTCAAAAAGTTTTTATCTGGAGAAGGAATATCATTAGAAGCTAAATAAAACCCATTTTATAAGACGATCTTCAGTGATGGAGATCAGTTACTCTATGATCTGTGTCTGCTTACTTAACTAGAACCTTCAATGAATACCCTCTTGGGTGAAATTTGGAATTTTCTCTCTTGGTTAAAGTAAGCTATCTTATTCTCAGTGAGAGAGATCATTCACTCTAAATATTGTCTGCTATATTCTCATCTGTGTAATTCTTCTGATTTCTGTTTACTAGGGCTTATTTTCTAAAAGTTTTATGTACCCAGCATGTGGCTTAGTAGGAGCACTCCTTTCCCATTAAAGTATAGCAATAAGAAGTGTAGCTTGAACCTAAACTTTATTTTCCCTAGACTAATAATATTTAGGGAGAAAAATAGATATAATATTATCTTAGGGCCCCCTTTCTCTGATAAGAGGACAACTTCATGGCCTCAATTTCATGTTCCTCTCCTACTGGTTATCAAACTTTTTTGTAGAAAGATGAATGAAGGAGACTCTCTACTCTCCCAACACCATCTGAGAAAGAAAGAAAAAAAAAACCTCTATAAACATAGTAAAAATAATTCCTCCACTAGCCTGTAAAAATTTTTTCCAGTTTACATTCTAAGTCTATAATCTTTCTACCAGGAAGTAGGTAACATGGTTCATCACAAGTCTTCTGGAATCACAGTTTGTTATTGTATTGTTCAGAATTCTCAAGTCTTTCAAAGTTGTTTCTCTTTATCATAGTATTGGTATTGTATAAATTGTTTTACTGGCTGTGCTTACTTCATTCTGCATCAGTTCATACAAGTATTCTTAAGTTTCTCTGTAATTGTCCCCTTCATTATTTCTTAAAATACAAGAATATTCCATTCATATTGATAAGACAAAACTTATTCAGCCATTCCCCAAGTGATTGGCACTCCCTCAGCTTCACATTCCTTAGTTTAGCAAAAGCTGTTATTTTATACATCTTAGTTAGAGGTGTTTTGCTTAGGACTGATTGCTTCCTTAATCCATCCTCTGTCAATCAGCTTAAGGTCTAGCTTTAAATTCAAGCCCTTAATTCTCTTTTTCCTAACTTTGTGGCCCTAGTAAGACACAACTTCCCTGAGCTTAATTTTTCTTATCTGTAAAATGAGAATAATAATATTTACATTACCTATTTCTCCATGCTGTTGTGAGAATTCAATGAGATAGTATATAAAGAGGGTATTGTAAACCTTAAAATATCTATGAATGTTATCCATTATTATTTTAAATGTTATCTACTACACTCAGGATAACTTTCCGGAGAAAAATGTCCAAGACATTCCTACCTGGTAGATAAAGTGCTAAATTTGGAGTCAGGAAGACCTGAATTCAAATCCTGCCTCAGACACTTTGTTAATTGTGTCCCGGAGTAGATAACTTAACTTCTATTAGCTTCAGTTTCATCCTCTGAAAAATACAGATAATAAAGCATCTACCTCATAAGGTTTCTGTGAAGAAAAAATAAAGTACAATCAAAGCAGTCCCTAGGGGGAAAATTCACATTTCTAAATACTTTCATCAAGAAAAGAATTTAGAAAAACAGATACATGAATTGGCCTGCAATATCAACAACAATAACAAATTTAGAAAATCAAAAAATCTTGAAGACTAATTATATGTTGTTGTTTGTCCTTTGTTGTTGAAGCAATTGGTCCTTGGCAGTTGCCTCAGTCAAACTGGGACCAGTTAAAGACCTTTGCTTAAAAAGGCCAAGGTCTCCCATTGCATCCAGGGCCATCTCCATTCATCCTGATCTCTATCTTGTCTTGGAACCAGATGGTTCTGGAGGAGAAAATTGAGGCAAGTGACCTTGCACATCCCTCCCTCAATCAAATCCAATTCATTTGCATGGCATGGCATCACATCTGTGACATCATGGTTCTCTTTGAGAACTAAGAACAAACATCAAAATAATACAGAGTTGTAAAAAAGAGAAGAATATTTGGAATAACATTTGTGAGAAGTAGGCCAGGAAGTTAATGAAACATGAATGAAAGATTTAGTGTACAGCAGCGAGTCTCTATGAAGGAAGAGTTCTATTCAAAACAATGTTCCAAAGGTAAGCAAAAACAAAACCCTCTAGAATTTTGGGGTGAAATAATTTAAAAAAAAACTATTACAACAGTCCTAATGAGAGATGATGAGGGATCCAATCTAGATTGAGTAGAGATAAAGGGACAACCAATATGAGATATACTGTGGAGACATGATTAGCAAAATTTACCAATTGGTTGGGGAAGGAGATTAAAGGAAAGGGAAGTGTCAAGGATGACTCTAATGCATTGAAACTTGAATAGTCTTATTTTTAGAAATGAGTTTCCTTTGTCCATCAGGAATAAGATGTGAGCCTTCTAGCTGGCCCTAAATAAATTGCTCTTCATTTAGAATTTAATCACCAATCAGCCCAACCAAATGAACATATTGGAGTTTATTTGCAAACATTTGATAATTTGTGTAATCTGAAGAAGAGGCCAAGCCTTGGATATAGGACATGGGGTCCTCCCACCCCAAATTATGACAAAGTGATCAGAAATTAGGTGGAACACAACCATAGCCCTCCCAGACTAACTATTTAAGGGCACATAAAGACATACTTCTAACCCAGTACTCTGTCTCTCTGAAGAGAGCAGAGAGGTCTCCAGCTCCAACCTTTTGCTTCTCCACTTGGCAAGTATAGAAGTTTCTCTTGGAGAAGGGACAGAGGCTAGTGATGCCTATTAGCTTCTCTTTGAACTATACATCAATCCTTAGTAACACATGGAGCCTTATTACACATGTTGAGTCTTTTCCCTCCATCTGGTATTTGCTTTCTTTGTCAATAACACACAAAAGACATTGAAAAACCTTAAGGTCACTAAATTTCTGCATTTCTGTGTCCTGAAAATTCCTTTCCATTGACTAATCTTTGCCTATTAGATCATTGTGAAAGCTATCCCCTCCACCCTTTATTTTTGCTTTGCTCAAATGTCACTGAATCTTAAGAGATGCAAGGGCCTAATTCATTCAACAAACATTTGCATCTATGATACACATGGCTTAAGATGAAAACTGATACAGTCCCAACTTTCATGGCCCAGACAGCAGAATATCATTGTAGAGGTGTGGTAGGTGGTAGGGCTGGACTTCCTGAAAGACTAAAGATTTTGGGGGCGGGGGAAGAGTTTGTCTCTGGTAGCTTAATTACTAAGATCTGAGCAACTTTAAGCAGGTTGGAATTCTGATTAATAAACATCATAGGTTAGAAAAACAAAGACTAGCTTGGGGGACTCAAAGTTGGGGGGGGAGGAGTGGTAAGATCTACAAAGAGTGATATTTATAAGGCAACAGTTAAAATAGTAGATAGGAATAAAAATAGGAGACATGGGTATTTATGGCTGCTACTGACTCAGGCGTTGGGGCTTTCAGGCTTGAGTCATCTGTTTATTCTCTATCATTTTGCTCTAGAATGTAATCTAGGCCACTGCATCAGTGTCCCCAACTAAGGGTTATTTTTCCATAATCACTGTCCTGTTTTTATGCACTCTTCTCACTGGATGGATGTGAATAGAATCAGTTTGCCAGCAGTCAATTCTCCGCAGAATCTCAGTGAAATCTACCTTATTCCAGGGCTTGGTTTTAACTTTAACTGGTAGCCATTAGACCTGATCAGAACTCTGAGCAGTGATCAAAGGACTGAAGGCCACTAATTCCTATGGCTCTTTTCTTATTTTATTCCAAACCAAGATGTGAAATCTGCCCACCTCTCTTGATAATTTTAATCCAGTAATTCCATTCAGTAATATTTATTAAGTACCTTTTAGATCACTGTGAAAAGTACCCCCCCCCTTTTTTTTTTTGCTTTGCTCAAATGTCACTGAATCTTAAAAAGAATCAAGAAATTTCTTAGAAAAAGAAAAGAATATGGATGATGTTTAGGACATCATCCTAAGATTTTATTGTTGAGAATTTATTGTTTCATAGTTTATTAAATGATGCCTGATTTCAAACCACTTCCAATTGTTCACTGAAGAAAGCCATATACACCCAGAGAGAGGGATGTGAAATGTGGACCACAACATAACATTCTCTCTCTTTTTTTTTTTTTCTTTTTGCTGAGGCAATTGAGGTTAAGTGACTTGCCCAGAGTCCCACAGCTAGGGAATGTTAAGTGTCTGAGACCACATTTGAACCCAGGTCCTCCTGACTTCAGGGCTGGTGCTCTATCCACTGCGCCACCTAGCTGCCCCTACAACATAACATTCTCATGCTCTTGATTGATGTTTGCTTGCATTGTGTTTCCTTTATCTAATTTTTCTTTCTTGTAGATACGATTACTTCTGATAAGTGTGGAAATATGCATACACATATTCGATTTGCCAAGTATTTTAACATAATTAACATGTAGTGGATATCCTGCCATCTAGGGGAGGGGTGGGGAGTAGGGGGGGAAATTTGTAACAGAAAGCTATGTAAGGGTTAATATTGAAGAATTACCCATACATATGTTTTGCAAATAAAAAAATAACGATGCCTGAGTGGTCTAAGATTCATCTCAGAGAATGTTTTATGGTTAGATCCTAGCCAATTCTAAGAAAGTTACTCTGGATGAACTCTGAGAATCTTAGGAGGTTAGGATGACCTACTGACACTGGCCCTTGAGTGAACTTGGAAGCAAGAAGGCAGGACAACATTTGTCTTGCTCAGAACTACATTAATTCTCTAATTACTTTTTCAATCAGAAAATATTTATCTCCCAGATTCGTCCAAATGGGGGATCCTGAGGACATGGACTATTATAAAACAATTTTTGAAATGTTGTTTGTTCTAAAATGCAGAAAACAACAATTCTCTTTCTTGAATCTCTGTGTTACTTTTCCAACCCCTCTACAAACCTTTCTCTTGAAGAAGCTGGACAAATTACCAGTAAGATCAGGGATGAAACAAGAATACTCATTATGACCACTATTATTCAACATTTGTACTAGAAATGTTGGCTTTGGCAATAAGAAAAGAATGAGAAATTAAAGGAATTAGAATAAGCAATAAGGAAATAAAACTATTACTCTTTGCAGATATGATGATATACTTAGAGAATCCTAGAAAATCATCCAAAAACCTACTGGAAACAATTCACAGATTTAGCAAAGTTGCAGTATATAATAAACCTACATAAATCATCAGCATTTCTACTATCTATCTATCTATCTATCTATCTATCTATATTACTCACAAAACCCATCAGCAACAGAGAAATTCCATTTAAAATTAACTGTAGGTGGCAGCTAGGTGGCAGCTAGGTGGTGCAGTGGATAGAGCACCAGCCCTGAAGTCAGGAAGACCTGAGTTCAAATCTGGTCTCAGATACTTAACATTCCCTAGCTGTGTGACCCTGGGCAAGTCACTTAACCTCAATTGTCTCAGCAAAAAGCAAAAAAAAAAAAAATTAAATTAAATTAAATTAACTGTAGATAAAATAAAATATTTGGGGATCTATCTGCCAAGACAAACCCAAGAACTATATGAGCACAATTAAAAAACACTTTTCACACAAATAAAGTCAGGTCTAAACAATTGGAGAAACATCAATTGCTCATGGGTAGGCTGAGATAATATAATAAAAATGATAATTTTGCCTAAATTGCTCTACTTATCCAGTGTCATACTAAACTGTTAAAACATAATTTTATAGAACTAGAAAAAATAATAACAAAATTCATCTGAAAAGAACAAAAGGTCAAGAATATTAAGGAAATTAATGCTAAAAAAATACAAAGGATGGTGGCTTAACAGTACTAAACTTAAAATTATATTATAAAGTAAAAATCATTAAAACCATTTTGTACTGGCTAAGAAATGGAATGGTGAATTCAGTGTAATAGATTAGATACACACAACACAATAATCAAGGCCTATAGTAATCTAGTATTTGATAAACCACCAAGCTTCAGCTTCTGGAATAAGAACTCACTATTTGACAAAAATTGCTGGGAAAACTGGAAAATAATGTCAGAAACTCGGCATAGACCTACATTTCATACCCCATACCAAAAAAAGGTCAAAATGGGTACATGATTTGGGCATAAAGAATGATAACATAAACAAATTGGGAGAGCAAAGGATAATTTACCTATCAGATCTTTGGAGAAGGGAGGAATTTATGACCAAAGAACTAGAGAACATTATGAAAGGCAGAATGGACAACTTTGATTACATTAAATTAAAAAAGATTTTGCACAAACAAAACCAACAGAAACAAGATTGAAAGGGAAGTACAAAGATGGAAAAAATCTTTACAACCAGTGTTTCTGATAAAAGTCTTATTTATAAAATATATAAAAGCTGTCAAATTTATAAGAATATAACTTATTCCCTGATTGATAAATGGTCAAAGGATGTGAACAGACAATTTTCAGATGATGAAATTAAAGCCATCTATAGTTATATAAAAAATGCTCTAAATCACAATATTGATTGGAGAAATGCAAATTAAAACAACTCTGTGCTATTACCTCATACCTCTCAGACCGGCTAAGGTGACAGGAAAAGATAATGATAAATGTTGGAGGGAATGTGAGAAAACCAGGACATTAATGCATTGCTGGTGGAGTTGTGAAATAATCCAATCATTCTGGAGAGCAATCTGGAACTATGCCTAAAAGGCTATCAAACTGTGCTTACCCCTTGACCTAGCAGTGCCATTACTGGGTCTGTATCCCAAGGAAATCATAAAGGAGGGAAAGGGACCCACATGTGCAAAAATGTTTGTAGCAAGTTCTTTTTGTGGTAGCAAAGAATTGGAAAATGAGTAGATGTCTGTCAGTTGGGGGAATGGCTGAACAAGTTGTGGTATATGAAGGTAATGGAATATTATTGTTCTATAAAAAATGATGAACAAGCTGATTTTTAGAAAGGCCTGGAAAGATTTACACAAACTAATGCTGAGTGATACAAGCAGAACCAGGAATCCATTGTACACAATAACAGAAAGAATGTGCAATGTTTGGTTTTTCTCAAAGACTTGTTTTTTCTCAATGGTTCAGTGATCCAAAGCATTCTCAATAGACTGGACAGAAAATGATATCTACATCTAAAAAAAGAACTATGGAGATTGAATGTAAATCAATACATGCTATGTTCACTTTTTTTCTTTTTTTTTTCCTCTCCCATAGTTTTTCCCTTTTGTCCCGATTTTTCTTTCCCAACATGATTCATAAAGCAATGTATTTTTAAAATAAATAAATTTTTAAAAAATCTCTTGACAGTTCAAGTTGATTTAATTCAATAGCATTTTTGAAGTACCTACTATGTGGCAACAGACCACATTAGGTAGAAAAGTGTCCTCAAAATTGAAGACTAATTGAGTTTAAATCTCTCCCAAGATTTGGGCTGCAGAGTGAATTATAGTCCTGACAGTGAGGGGTAAAAGCAGCAATGAGACAAATTTGATTCATAGCAGAGTTTCATGACCAGAACATGTTTGAGCTTGTCCAGTGCTTGTCCAAGAACACCTGGTGCTAGTCAAAGTAATACAGTAATTATGTGATTTTGCAGAGAGTAAGATCATCCAGTGACTGAGGATAAAAGATTGTTGTTCATGTATTAGACTTCCTGCCATCTAGGGGAGGGGGTGGGAGGAAGGAGGAAAAAATTTGTAACAGAGAGCTTTGCAAGAGTCAATGATGAAAAATTACTCATGCATATGTTTTGCAAATAAAAAGCTTAAAAAAAAAAAAGAATTGTTGTTACTCCAAGCTTGTTTGCTGGGCATTAGCTCTGAAAAACAGGGTATGTCTTGACAATTAACTACCTTTTGGCCCTAGAATTATGATTTGTTTGTTTCTAGAAAACTATCTTTGCTACAGTTAGTTTAGAAGAGGAAACTTTTCCCATTGTACATTGATTTAGACTTTTCAGTAAAAGATACCCATTCCATATGTTGGTTTATATTCCTCACCACATTCATCACAGATCTCTCTAAATGGAGCTTTTCAGCAGGATTGATGGGTATTGTCAACAGAGAATAGAGTCTTGCACAGACTTTGAATTATGTTGTCATTAAAAAGGGCACAAAGCTTCTACCCAATGACTCAGCAGACAGGATATTACCACATGAAAGTGGTGAATGCTGGACCTTAAGTTAGGTCTTTGTAACAGAGTTGCTGAAATAAAAATTATTTTTCTCCAAATGCATTCTAGGCTGTGTATATATACATATATGAAAAGCTGAATTCATGAAATGATAACATTAATCTGAAATTTATGAGTCTTGATTACAAAGCATTTTAGCCTCATGAATTATATCTCATTTGAATCTCACAACCACCATAGGAAATAAGTAGTGTTAAATATTACATCCTTGCTCAACAGAGGAAGAAACTGAAACTTGGAAAGATTAACAGTGTTGTTCAGGACATGATCACAGGGCCAAGAAATGGGAGAGCTGAGATCCAAACCCAGATCTTCTTATTTCAAGTTTGTGTAAATTTTCCAGTATATCATGGTGTAAGAGTCTTCTTGGCATATGGAAAATGCAAGAAAAGATTCTTTTTTTCCCCCAAAATGAGTCATCAAGAAATACTGTTCATTAGTCATAGATCATAGGATGAACTAACTAGTCCAGTGGTTATCAAAGTGTAATCCAATTCTTTCTCTCTTTTTGCTTATTTCTAGCACTAGCAAAGTACTTGATACCTAAAAAGCACTTAATAAATACTTGTTACTTGTCTATTAAAAAGAGAGCAATCAAAACGGTGAAAGGCTTTGAGTCCATGCCATAATGAATAATTGAATGAAGTAAAACTATTTCTCCTGGAGAAGACTCCAAGAATGTGGTGATTTTCTTCAATTAGTTGAGGATTTGTCATTTGGAGAATCAATTAGATTTATTCCATTTGACTTCAGAGAGCAGACCTAGAAGTAATGGGTAGAAGTTGTAGGGACAAATTTAGGTTTGATATAAGCAAACACTTCCTAAAATTAGACCTCCAAAAATGAAATGATAATCTTGGGAAGCAGTACATTCTCTATAATTGGAGATATTCAAGGAAAAGTATATTGTGATGGAGATTCTTTTCGTTGTTTAGGTTGGAGTAAATGGCCACTGAAATCCCTCACCAACTTGAAATTCTCTGATTATGATTCAATAAAGGGCCACCAAGCCATCCTGTCTTGGTTCTGTTATCTCCTTAATAGTCTTCCTATTTCAGGTTTGGTAGCCCTCAATACTGGGGCATGAGTTAGCATTCTAACATTCAAGTAAATCATATTCTAGGTGACTTTCGTTAATTCCAAATGGGTAGTCATTAATTTTAAGGGAATAAGTGTGATACATGTGCAAGAATGTTTTTGGCAGCCCTTTTTGTAGTGGCTAGAAACTGGAAATTGAATGGATGTCCATCAGTTGGAGAGTGGCTGAACAAATTATGGTATATGAATGTTATGGAATATTATTGCTCTCTAAGAAACGACCAGCAGGACAATTTCAGAGAGGCCTGGAGAGACTTGCATGAACTGATGCTGAGTGAGATGAGCAGAACCAGGAGATCGTTGTACATGGCAACAACAATACTATATGAGGATCAGTTCTAATGGACATCACTCTCTTCAACAATGAAATGCTTCAAACCAGTTCCAATTGTTTGGTGAAGAAAGCCATATACACCCAGAGAGAGGGATGTGAAATGTGGACCACAACATAACATTTTCATGTTCTCTATTGAGGCTTGCTTGCATTGTATTTCCTTTATCCGATTATTCTTTCTTATAGATACGATTTCTCCTGCACAAAAAAATGATGCAATAACTATACATATATTCAATTTAAGTATTCTAACATAATTACCATGTAGTGGATATCCTGCCATCTAGGGGAGGGGTGGGGAGTAGGGGGGAAAAATTTGTAACAGAAAGCTTTGTAAGGGTTAATATTTAGGAATTACCCATACATATGTTTTGCAAATTAAAAAAATTTTAAAAATTAAAAAAAGGGAATAAGAGTGATAATTTGGAAAATGACATTTGCAAAAGACTGTCCTTTCTAAATACATCATATATTCCCTGAAGAACACTGCCTGAGTCATTTGTTTGTTTTGTTTTTCCTCTCCTCCAAAAAGATTAAGAACATTTCTTTATACTATAGAATACAAATTCTGTTAGTAGGAGAACTCATCTTATCTCTTCTTCTCAAAACAGTATATAATAGCTTAGTTGCAGTGATATTTTGTAATACATTCCATATTATCACTATTATTCCAATACCTCTGATACAAGCAGGATGGGTCTGGAGTTGCACAAGATAGTTTTATATGATTATCCAAAGAAGGGGAAGAATCATAGTACATAACTAGCCATAATATTGGATGGAGGAGGAACTTTGCTGAACATGTGAGCAGGAATTGTCAATCCTTTTATTTTCTCCTACTCTGGTTTGTAGGGACCTTATCTCTCTTTCCTAGCCTTGCCTTGGCTTCTCCCCTACTGTCATGGCTTTTCCTCTAGCCTCCCCCACTGATAAAATTATTTTACTTTAAAAATAACTACAGGGATTGCTTGCTGTTTTGAGGAAGGGGGGCCTGAGTAAAGGAGGAAGAAAAAAATCTGGAACACAAAATCTTACAAAAATGAATGTTGTAAACTATCTTTACATGTATTTGGAAAAATAAAATATTGTTAAGGAAAAAAATGGTGGCAGGAAGACAATAAGGAAAAATGGCTGAGTTGCCATCTTTCTCATCAGTCCCAGTGAACTACAACCTCTTCCCACTGAAATTGCTGACTCATTTTGCTTAGAAATATCTGGTACTAGGTTTCCTTTCTTTGCTCTGGGTAGCTATAACTTGAAGACCTCCAAAATAACCTTGATAAATATACATTGCAATTGAAAAAATAATCTTTTCTCCCCCCTTTCTTCCAAATATTTTCCTTCTCTTTTCTTTGCTACATTTCAGTAATGAAGCACACATCGGAAAGAGAGGCTAGCCTCGTTTATCTTCGGAAGAAAAAGACTTTAAAAGAGAAATTTAAAAAAAAAAAAAAGGCTCCTAAGAAATGGAGACTCAGAAATTGAACACACTTCTCCCAAAAGAGAGGAGCATAAGAAATTATCAGTGTTGGTCTCAGAGATTCCTACAGTTACAACAAATTTAGAATATGCTTCACCTTTACGGTCAACAGCTTAATCAGGTAGACTTTTTCCTATATCCCAGATAATCAGCTATTAGTGGTGGGTGTCCTGCCTCCCAATCTAGCTCACTCATTTGTAACTCACACATAGGTGTGTCTCCCAGTCTATTTCTTCTTCTCTCAGTCCTGCACTTCCCCTTCCCCAATTATGGGATTGGGTTCTCAGGCAAATTCTGATTTAGTCAATCAAGGGTTGGAACTAATTCTCTAAGGGTCAAAGAAAGGAACTCTAGGGGATTTTTATACTAAAGAGCAGGCTTCCAATTCCAGCATCCTTATCATGTTGGCAGCCCCAAAAGACACTACAGTTAGTCCAGAGAGAGGACACAGGATAAAAATGGGAAGTAAATAAAGCAAAATCACAAGAGGGTAATTACAAAACACTATATTGCAGGCCCAGATGTCTTTTTCTTTCATTTCTTCCAAAGAAAATTATGAATAGCTTTTATTTTTAACATCACTGCCATTTCTAAATATCTTTACTTTTTGTCTGGAGAGCCATTCCTTTTAATAAAGAATAGAGAAAGAAAGATTTAAAATGCCACTTCAGCCAAACCAAAGACATTTCAGCTATGTTAGACACTATCTGCAATATTCCATACCCATCATACTTCATATCTGCAAAGAAGGGAGGGAAGTCCATTTTCTTATCTTCTTTGGAGAATGGCTAAACAAAGTGTGTCAGATTAAGGTAAATTCCCTTCCCACAAACAGGGGAAGACATATGAAATAATGCAGAATAAAGTAAGCAGAACCAGGGAAATGACATAATTAATGATTACAACAATGTAAATATAAAGAAAAAAAGAATGCTACATCTAATTCTAATGATCAAGAAACTCAGTCCTGAAAAAGATAAGAAAATGGACTTCCCTCCCTTCTTTGAATATTTTGGTTTATATGAGACCTTTCTTTATTCCTTTGACCTCTTTGAAATTTATGCAGAGTAGTAGAGTATCTAAGTCAAAGGCCATTTACATTTTTTGCCACTTTTTACAAAGCACAATTAAAAATTGTTTTTTAGAATGATTGGACAACTTCATAATTCTACTAACAGTAGTGGGCCTGTCTTTTTGCAGCCCCTTCAACATTGACTATTTATATCATTGACTGCTATTCTATTGGGCTTATTAATCTCAAAAGAGTACTTTTCAAAATTCTATTATTCTTTGTTTTCTCTTTCTCAATTTAAATTAGGACAGGCAGTACAAAGATTAATACAAAATATTTCAAACATTTAGGCAATTCAACATAGAGCACTATTTCTCTATTTTCCCCTACAAAGAAAAACAATAAATCAAACCCTACCTTTATTTTTCTTTTTAATGTTTCTATGAGTCTCATGAAGTAAAATAAAAAACTAAGGCATGCAAAATTAGTTAGCAAGTGTTTGACCAAGATAAGTTATCATGCTTCTGCTGAAAATTGAAAAAAACTATTATTTTATTGTTAAGAACCAAAAAGAATTTTTGCATGCATGTTTTACTGATAAAAATCCACATTAAGCATGGTGACATTCATATAAATGGCACAGAATAAAACAATTGAGTGATTAGAGATGCAAAGAATACTGGGTAGTAAATAATAGAGGATAACAAAACAAAACAAACTGAATGATTAGTTTATTCACTGGACATAGAACTGATATTTTTCTCCAACTTTCCAACTGTTCAATATCCTGAATAGAAAATGAGTTAAAATAATGTTTTTTTGTTTGTTTTTTGTTTTTTGTTAAAGTTTTTTATTTACAAAACATATGCATGGATAATTTTTCATCATTGACCTTTGCAAAGCTTTCTGTTACAAATTTTTCCCTCCTACCCCCACCCCTCCCCTAGATGGCAGGAAATCCACTACATGCTAATTATGTTAAAATATTTGACAGATCGAATATGTGTATACATATTTATACAGTTATCTGGCTGTACAGGAAAGGAAAAAATAAAACAAAACCAAAACCTGAGAAGGAAAACATAATGCAAGCAAACATCAATAGCGAGTGTGAAAATGCTTTATTGTGGTCCAGACTCAGATCCCACAGGCCTCTCCCTCGCATGGCCTTCTTTATCACTGATCAGCTGGAACTGGTTTGAAACATCTCATTGTTGAAGAAAACTGTGTCCATCAAAATAGATCATCGTATGGTCTTATTGTTGCTGGTTTTGCTCATTTCACTCAGCATCAGTTCATGCAAGTCTCTCCAGGTCTCTCTGATATCATCCTGCTGGTCTTTTCTTACAGAACAATAATATTCCATGACATTCATATACCATAATTTATTCAGTCATTCCCCACCTAATGGGCATCCATTCAGTTTCCAGTTTCTAGCCACTACTAAAAGGGCTGCCACAAACATTTTTGCACATGTGGGGTGGTCCTTTCCTTCCTTTAAGATCTCTTTGGGATATAGGCCCAGTAGAAACACTTCTGGGTCAAAGGGTATGCAGTTTGAGAGTTAAAATAATGTTAAGGAATATTCGGTATCTGCTTTCTGCATACTGCTAACACTCAAGGGAAATTACATTTTCAGAACTTGTTATTCCTTGATTGAAAATCAGGTAGTTTTCAGATGTCTTTTTTCACTTTGTTAGGTAGACAGGCTATTGCTTAACTAAATAACCTTTGTAAATTAAAGATAGGATAAAAACATTAAAATTTTGGAGGAACACTGAAGAACAGCCTAGCAAATGAGTGCTAATGTGCGTTTAGTAGGAAAGAGTTTGGATTTCTTGTCATCCCCAAATGATATTATCCCCTCCAACCTCATCCTGTTTTATATACATATGCCTTTATTCAAACAATAAATCCAAATGAGATTTCAATAACTTTTATAGGGAGGCAGTAAACTAAAGAGGTAGTTCATTGGAGAATTTCAAATATGATTAAAGTGTCAGAGATGAAAACTTTTAAACATTTAAAGTAACCAGAATTAATTACCCTTGAGAAGGCTAAAGAATTATTTAGTAATCAAGTTCAAATATATGATGATAATAGAAGGTAATTACATATTCTTTCTCTCTATTAAGATCAGAAAGAGAGAAAGCTTAAATTTCAACATGGTTGGGATCAGATTTTGAGTAAATAAACTAAAAGGCTCAATGCTTGTCACAGACAGGCTTCTGCTATTGTGTTTGTATTTTTAAAATCTTTAAACTGGCAAATGGGGGGCAGCTAGGTGGCACAGTGGATAGAGCACCAGCCCTGAAGTCAGGACAACCTGAATTCAAATCTGGTTTCAGACACTTAACCCCTCCTAGTTGTGTGATCCTGGCCAAGTCACTTAACCCCAATTGCCTCAGCAAAATATATATATATATATATATATATATATATATATATATATATATGGGGAAATCCCATTCAAGCATTCTATTTCCCAAACTGTTCTCATCTGTATTTAATTGTCCTTTCTCAATCTGGTACCATTTGATTTTCCAGCCTTACTCAGGCTATTTTTTAAAAAATAATTTATGCTTTAGGCATGGGTATTAAAGACATCAAGAATGCTATTGCTTCTTTTTCTCCTCTCCTCTCCATACTCCCTCTACCTCTATTGACTACTAGGAATATATTGGAAAAGGTTTTAATTCAAATAAAGTAGTAAATACCCATTGGATTTAAGAGAAGAATCTTTTGAAATGAATCATTAAAACTCAAGTTTGAGCCAAAACAAAGCAAAGGGTTAAATAACAAGGATAGCTAGCATTTTATAGAACTTCTAATTTTACAAAGAGCTTTGCAAATATTATCAAATTTATCCTAGAAGGTGGGTACTTTTTACCGCTGAGAAACCTAGGAAGACAGAGATTAAGTGACACAAGTAGGAAGTATCTGAATTTTAATTTGAATCTTCCTGATTCCAGATCCAGCCCTCTGTCTCCTGCACCATATAGATGTCTTTAAAAAAGTTGGTTGATTTGGACAGAATAGACATGTAATATGGATAATTCAGAAAACCACAGGGTACCTAGGAAGTTTTGATATTGTTTTTCAATCATCTTAGACTCTTCATGACTCCTTTTGGGGTTTTCTTGGCAAAGAGACTAAAATGATTTATCATTTCTTTTTCCAGCTCATTTTGCAGATGATGATACTGAGGCAAACTTGTCTAAGATCACATGTTCTATCCACTTCATCATCTAGCTGCCCCTAGGACATTTAAGATTAATTTAACTATCAGATTTATCTGTTAACCCTTTATTAACCACTCACATTCACCAAATAATAGCTTAACAATTAGAGATTGGGGAATACTTTTATCTATCAACATTCAGAGACATTGAAAAATAATAACCTTCAGTACAATTTTAAAGGGGAGAATTTTTCAAAGTAGAGATAGGACTAATAATGGAATGTTTTCAAGCCCATTTTAGTCTTATTTTAGTAATGTTATAATCTGATGGGCATTGATAGTAAGCACTATTCCTATCTATGAGCTTGATCAGTAGAGTTTCTTGGTCAACTTGATGTGCTTACAGACTGATAAAATCTGGGTTAATATTACTTCATTGTCTTAATGGAAGGGTAGACATGCTCATTGGTACTGATTAACTTATTCACAATTCATACAGGATGAGTGAATCTCAGTAAACAGAGACTTCATTACAGACCATTCTGACTCTTCTGGCTTTTTTTTTTTTTTTTAAGAGAGAGAACTATGCAGCAGCATAGTTAAAATAGCATTTGGAGATTAAGGGAACTCTATAGTTGAAAACATCTCCCCAGGAACTATTAATGGGTGCCTTGGGGGAAAGATAGAGTATAATGACACATCCAACAAGAGAATTCCTAGACTCTTACGTTCTAGAATTTAGCCTGACCCAGAGGAAAGGGGAAATTCCTTGGCAGTTCTTTCTTTGGGAGAAGAGGTTTGAACACATGACCCTTTACCTGAAGGAGAAAAATAAGATAGAGCCATGATAGGGCAACAAAGGATCTGGACTTTGCTGTCTACTATCATCATGAGTTATTTGAACAAGGAAGGGCATATGGAAAGGGGATTCCCTAATAGTAAGCCCAAAGGGATTTCCCTCCAACTCCACAATAATCACCTTGGTGCACCTGCCTAAGGCTTCCCAGTTTCTCCCACCAGCCATTTTATTGCATTCCAGGTGTCCTTTATGGACTCCCTACACCATGATAGTTGCTTTGCTTTTGTGCCAGGAACCTTCCTCTAACTTCTCTTTCCAGCAGCTCACAGCTACTTGGTACCATGTGAAAATCGGATCCCTAGCTGAATCCCTCTGAACAACAAAACCCCCGATGCCATTGTTCAAATCCTTTTCTCCATCCACCACATGACTTTTACTCATGCCTTCCTCACACCCCATATCCAATCAGGTGTCAAGTCCTGTTGTTTTTACTTTTGTAACATCTCTTTTATATACATCACTGCTATCAAATTGATGTTTCTAAAGTGAAAATCTAATTAGGTTTTGTCTCCATTGTCTCCCTATTACTTGTTGCAACAAATAGAAAATTATCTGGTTTTTGAAGCTTTTCATAACCTCCATCCCTTCCTAGCTTTCCAATCTTTTTACATCTTTGTCCCAGTGAAACTCCTCCACTGAAATTCCTCACACAGGAATTTCCTGTTCCTGATTCCTGATTTATTTCCTGATTCCAGGCATTTTTACTAACTGTGCCTCATGACTAGAATTCTCTTCTCACCTCTATCTCTGGTATCCCTTTAAGTCATAACTAAAATCCTACCTTTAGGGCAGTTAGGGGGCTGGTCTTTGGGCAAGTCATTTAATTCTGCTTCAGTTCCTTAGCAGTCAAATAAACTGAAGAAGGAAATGGCAAACCCCCGTTACCAAGAAAATCCCAGTGGGGGTCATGAAGAGCCAGATAGAACCAAGCAATTAAATAAAAACCCACATCATCAATGATGACCTAGTTGTAAGCTCCACAAACTATGCTCTTGAGATTTTTCAGAGAAAGGTCTGGATGTGAGGAAAATGAACCAAAAAGTGAAAGTATTCAAGAAACTCCCAAGATTGAAATGAGTTCATACAAGTCCAGAGCTTAGGACATCCATCCATTGGTCACACATAAATAATTCAGAAAAAAAATGCACATCTGCTATGTTTGGATAAAGTTTAGTCTGGGGTCAGTGTGGCAGGAGACATATTCTCCAGCTATATCATCTCAAAGAGTAAATGCAAATACCAACTCTTCTTTATGGACACCACTATCAACATGGCTTTTTAACATGTCATTGAAATGAAACTGAAATAATCATAAAGGCAAGCAATCTAATGCTAGGTTTACAATTTTCCATGCAAAGTGTTTCTTTCTTTTTGTCTTAAAACTTATTTGACAAATATCCCTATTCCTGATATGTATCATTAATTTTTATTTTTTCTTTAAATGGAATATTGCCCTATAAATTATGTGTATGGATAAAAGTGACTTGATTTTCATTAAAAGTGAAATATGGATATTTGTCATATTCTTATCATGCTACTCATAAATTATCTATAGGAAGCTCATCTCTCCATTCTTTATGAACTCTTTATAATAATAAGATATGGACAGTCAGAGAAATCTAATTTAAATATATTCTAAAGGTAAAAGTGTATACATTTAGCATGCAACTTGAAAAATCAAGACTCAAATTCAAAAAACCCAGGCTTATATAAAAAGATTAACATATTTTGATACTTTGGCATTTTTACTATTTCGTGAATTCTTATATGAGGGTACTGCTTTCTGCTATACAAATCATAATCCATCTACACTCTCTTATCCATGTAAGTCTTGTCCATGTCTTTTATTTTTTTTTTAAAATTGTTGATGCTTTTTTATTTTTCATAAAATTACTTTGGTACTTCCCAATGTCTGCCCTGGCCCCAAAATATTCTGACTTAGAACAAATAAAAACAGTCAAACCAAACAAATCAACACATTGGTCATGTCTGAAAATATGGGTCTTATTTTGTACTTATTATTCACTGCACTTCTTTGAGAATAAGTGGGATGCTTACTTTACTTTTAAGTCTTCTGAAGTCAGGACTAGTTTGTGCATTTCAGAATTCCAAAGCCTTTAAATGTTTTATTCCTTTAAGTAATTTTCACTTTGTAAAAAATTTTTCCCCACAGTCTTACTTACTTCACCCTGCATGAGATTAGACGTCTTCCTAGTTTTTTCTAAAAAGTCTTCATAGTTGTTATGTCACAGTAATATTCCATTAAATTTATATACCACATTTTTTCAGCCACTCTTCAAATGACAGGATTGTACTCTTTATAGAATTTTGACTTACAAAAAGGATACATCTAGGTAGTGTACTAGATGGAGTGCCAGCCCTGAAGTCAGTAAGACCTAAATTCAAATTTGATTAGGTACAAGTTGCTTATCCCCATTTGCCTCAGTTCCTCATCTGTAAAATGAGCTACAGAAGGAAATGGTAAATCACTCTAACACCCTTTCCAAGAAAACCCCAAATGAGCTGCAAAGAATCAGACATGACTGAAAAACAACTAAACACACTATAAAAAGAACTGCTATATTTTGGATATATGACACTTTTCCCTTAACCGTTGATCTATACAATATATCTAATAGTGATATCCTTGGGTCAAAAAGTATCTACAATTTAGTGATCTTTTTTTTTAGTATAATTCCATTTTTTCCTCCAGAATGTTTGGATGAGTTTTTAAGTCCATCAGTAGTTCATTAATGTATATGTCTTCTCATGATCCCTTGGACATGTTACCTTTTTTTTTTTTTTGCCATTTGTTATCTTTGCTAATTTGAAGGATGTGAAGTGAAATCTTAGCATTGCTTTAATGTGCAATGATTAGTCATTTGAATTCTTTCATATTGTTGTTGATCTTTGGCATTTACTATTTTAAAAATTATCTTTTTTATCTTTGGCCACTTATTGGGACTGTTTCTTATTCAATATTTGTATCAGTTTTCAACCTCATTTACCAGATTTGTTGCAGAGACTTTCCCAATTAATTATTTCTCTTCAAATTCTAGTTGTATTGATTTTGTTTGTACAAAAAGGTATTTAATTTTAGGTAATCAAAATTGTTCATTTTGTATTCTGTGTTTCATGTCTTTCCATCAGTTTTCCAGAGAGCATGCGGCCAATGAGCTGTGTGTTTTCTTCTTGTTGTTTAAGTATATATTATTAATGTAGCACTCAAGTACACTATCCTTTGCTATTGCTACAAAAGACTGCTCAACCTACTTTTCCAGTTATACATATCTTTTATGATGCATTTTATGCCATTTAAGAATAAAAATGAAAGGACAATGAATTTATTGTTGGAAGGGAACTTAAAGATCATTTATTCTGATCTCCTGTTTTATGAAAGAAGAAACAGGCTCATGGAAGGAAAATAATTTGCCCAAGTTCACATAGGTAGTAGTCTAGGTCAGTGCTTCTTCTGCAACACTACATAGTTACCTGGGCATAGTAACCATACATCTTTATATTACTTTTTGAGTCAACTCTACTTGTGAATCTTTGGAAAGAGTAATAGTCCATGATTTGCATTATTATAACATGTCATAGACAGTATTACTTATAGATAGAAATCCAGCCTTGAAATCAGAAGACCAGGATCCAAGTGCTGCCTCTGAAACATATGAGCTATATAGCCACAGGCAAGTTGATTTTACAAGACTAAAAATTATAGATCAGTTGCCAAGCTACATCACTACACAAAGTATCTAAATTGGGAATTATCTACATGGTTGTAGATTAGTACCAAAAACCAAGACAAATGAGATTACAGAAAGTCATCCCCAGGATAGTACACTATGACCAAGTAGGATTTATACCAAGGATGTAGGGCTGGCTCAATATTAGGAAAACTATCAGCATAATTAATTATATTAATAACCAAACTAACAAAAACCATATGATTATCTCAATAGATGCAGAAAAAGCATTTGATAAAATCCAACAGCCTTTCCTATTAAAAACACTAGAGAGTATAGGAATAAATGGGCTTTTCCTTAAAATGATCAGTAGCATCTATTTAAAACCATCAGCAAGTATCATATGTAATGGAGACAAACTAAAACCATTCCCAATAAGATCAGGAGTGAAACAAGGCTGCCCACTGTCACCATTACTATTTAATATTGTATTAGAAATGTTAGCTTTAGCAATAAGAGAAGGAAAAGAAATAAAAGGAATCAGAGTAGGTAATGAAGAAAACAAATTATCACTCTTTGCAGATGACATGATGGTATACTTAGAGAACCCTAGAGACTCAACTAAAAAACTACTAGAAACAATTCACAACTTTAGCAAAGTTGCAGGATTCAAATTAATCCACATAAATCATCAGCATTTTTATATATTACCAACAAAATTCAGCAGCAAGATACACAAAAAGAAATTCCATTCCAAATAACAGATGATAGGATAAAATATTTGGGAATCTATCTGCCAAGGAAAAGTCAGAAACTATACAAAACACTTTCCACACAAATAAAATCAGACCTAATCAATTGGAAAAACATTAAGTGCTCATGGGTAGGCAGAGCAAATATAATAAAAATGACAATACTACCCAAACTAATCTACTTATTTAGTGCCATACCAATCAAACTCCCAAGAAATTATCTTACAGATCTAGAAAAAATAGTAGCAAAGTTCATTTGGAAGAACAAAAGATCAAGGATTTCAAGGGGATTAATGAAAAAAAAGGCAGATGAAGGTGGCCTTGCTGTACCAGATCTAAAACTATATTATAAAGCAACGGTCATCAAAACCGTTTGGTACTGGCTAAGGAATAGAGCAGTCGATCAGTGGTACAGGATAGGTTATCAGGACAATCTAGGCAATAACCTTAACAATTTAGTGTTTGATAAACCCAAAGACCCCAGCTTTTGGGATAAGTACTCACTATTCAGCAAAAACTGCTGGGAAAATTGGAAACTAGCGTGGAAGAAATTAGGGTTTGACCCATACCTAACACCACATACCAAGATAAGATCTAAATGGGTTCAAGATCTAGATATAAAGAGTGATTTTGTAAGCAAATTAGAGGAATGTAGTATAGTTTACCTCTCAGACCTGTGGAGATGGAATAAATTTATGTCCAAAGATCTGGAACTCCTAATTGATAGATAATTTTTATTATTAAGTTAAAAAGTTTCTGTACAAATAAAACTAATGCAGACAAGATTAGGAGGGAAGCATCAAATTGGGAAATCATCTTTACATTTAATGGTTCTGATAAAGGCCTCATTTCTAAAATATATAGAGAATTGTCGCATATATATAGGAATTCAAGCCACTCTTCAATAGATAAGTGGTCAAGGGATATGAACAGACAATTTTGAGATGATGAAATTAAAACCATCTCTAGTCATATGAAAAGTTGCTCCAAATCACTATTGATCAGAGAAATGCAAATTAAGACAACTCTGAGGTACCACTACACACCTGTCAGATTGGCTAAAATGACAGGAAAAGATAGCGATGAATGTTGGAGGGGATGTGGGAAAACTGGGACTCTGATACATTGTTGGTGGAACTGTGAACGGATCCAACCATTCTGGAGAGCAAATTGGAAGTATGCTCAAAAGGTTATCAAACTGTGCATAACCTTTGAGCAAGCAGTGTTTCTATTGGGCTTATATCCCAAAGAGATCTTAGAGGAGGGAAAGGGACCCACCTGTGCAAGAATGTTTGTGGCAGCCCTTTGTGTAGTGGCTAGAAACTGGAAACTGAATGGATGCCCATCAACTGGAGAATGGCTGAACAAATTATGGTATATGAATGTTATGAAATATTATTGCTCTGTAAGAAACGACCAGCAGGACGATTTCAGAGAGGTCTGGAGAGACTTGCATGAACTGATGCTGAGTGAAAAGAGCAGAACCAGGAGATCATTATACACAGCAACAACAGTATTACATGATGATCAATTCTGATGGACATGGCTCTCTGCAACAAAGAATTGTCTCAAACCAGTTCCAATTGTTCACTGAAGAAAACCATATACACCCAGAGAGAGGGATATAAAATATGGACCCACAACATAACATTTTCATGCTCTCTATTGATGTTTGCTTGCATTGTGTTTCCTTTCTCTGATTTTCTTTTTTTTCTTGTAGATAGGATTTTTCTTGCACAACTTGTCAAGTATTTTAACATTATTGACATGTAGAGGACTTCCTGCCATCTAGGGGAGGGGAGGGGACTGGGGGTAAAATTTGTAATGGAGAGCTTTGTAAAGATCAATGCTGGGGAACTACCCATACATATGTTATACAAATAAAAAGCTTTAGTAAAAAAATAATAAAAATTAAAAAAAAAACCTTCAAAAACATCATCTGGAGAATTTTTTGACCACATTTATAATATCATGGATTAGGAGAATTCCTAGCAATGAAGAATAACAATTATTCTGTAATTATAATCTTAGAGAATTGCTTGGGACATAGAAAAATATGAAATGACTTGTCAGGATAACATAACATTAGAGGCCAGCCTTTAAATTGGGTCTTTTTCATTCTGAGGTTAGCTCTCTGTCCACTCCATAAGGATGTATCTTGAGAATAAGCAAGCATAAATTTGTGGATTACTGGAAATACTGTGAAGTTAGCAAAATTACCCTAAATTCACAAAATATCCCCCAGTTTCTCTTTTTATCAAAACAACTCAAAGCATTTATGGTTGTAGCATTAGCTAGCTAGTTTGATCTGGGTGGGTTCTATTCTCTTCTGTTTGGGGAGTCAGTGTGTTATGGTGAGCTTATTGGACTTGGAACTATAAGACCTCGACACTGAACTAGATTTGGAGATAGAAGTCTTGGGGTCATCCCCTACCTGTGCACTGTGTCACTTTGTGTGTCACTTGTCTCTGTAAAATAAGCAGGTTTGATTACATGATCTTTGAGGCTTTTTCTTTGGAAATAGACTACTTAGGTTTTATTATCCTAGAGGCATTTAGGTGATACAAAAAATAGTGTAAGGAAAGACCTGAGTTGAAGCCAGCTTCAGACATTTGCTAGCTCTGTGACCCTGGAAAAGTCATTTAATTACTTACTATCTGTCGTGTACAAACTGAGGATAATGATGGTATCTATGTCCCAAGAATGTTGTAAGTGTAAAATGCGTGACTATTTGTAAATCACTTTGCAAATCTTAAGGCATTATATAAATGCTAGCTAGTAGCAGCAACCTATAGAGTAATTTATACCTTTTCCACTTTTCTATTAGAAAGAGAACTAGGAAAACAACTTACACTATGTCTCTCACAATATAAAGGAAATCAACATTGTAAGAATATTTGCAGAAGATTGCAGAACTCTCTAATCAATGTATTCACCAATCATTTCTTCAGCAGAGAGGTGGTAGATTGACTATACATATAACATGAGGCATAAATTTTCAAATATGTCCAGTATGCTTTATGATTCAGTTTGCTTTATGACTTTGTTACAAGGAAGAGGGGCCATCTTGTTTGGAAAAAGGGAAGTTGGAAGAGGTCTTTAGGAAATGATAGCATTTTTTAAAATGTGAATAAAAAAAGAAAAAGAGAAGTTAACCCATGATGAATACTACCAAAATAGCTAATTTCTTGGAATTCCCTAGCCTACTGAGTGATTAAATAGTGATTAAGAATTCATGAAACTATAATGAAATTTAGAAGTAACTCTTCAAGTCATGAAAGATTCAAGTAGACAACATGATTAAATAGAGGGTTAAAATAATGAAAAAATCAACTCTTAAACATGTTAGAGTGAAGGAAAATCTTTAGCAACTAGTTTTTTAACTTTTCCTTACAAATGTTTAGAAAGTCAATTATAGAATGAAATATTTTAGAAGGGATTAATATTTGATTCTTTGTATTTGTGTCATGTATGTGAAGGGGTGGTTTGAACAGTGGGTAGGGCTTAGCCAAACCCTAGATTGCTATGGCCTCTTATCTTTCCTGTGTTTTATTTATCCTACATATAAGCATGCCAGATCACTTGAATACTTCCAAAAAAAATCAGATTTTATAGACATGTGATCTCCCTTCAAAAACACAATTCAAAACTCCTGCAGCAATAGATTGATTTCAATTTAATTCAGCAAATATTTGTGCCTACGTATTAGGAAGACACTATGCTAGGTATAGGAGAAATAAAGATATTTTCCTAAAAGCCAATCATTGTCTTGAGAATTACTGCTTTGTTGTATGGTTTATGACCTGGTACTACTAGATGTTTTCTTCACATTTTTTTTCATTATTATTTTCCTTGACATTCTTGACCTTTTTTTGATTCTAGATGAATGTCTTTTTTTTTTCAAAATTTTTAAAGTAATACTTTGGTAGTTTGAATAGTATGGCACTAAATAAGTAAATTAATTTAAGTAGCAGTCATTTTTGTTTTATTGGCTTCATCTACTCATGGACAATTAAAATTTCTCCAATTATTCAAGTCTGTTTTTCTATAAAAATGCTTTGTGGTTGTATTTATATAGATCTTATGTATATCTTGGAAGATAGACTCCCAGGTATTTTCTGTCTTATATAGTTATTATTATTATTATTATTTTAGATGGGGCAATTGGGTTTAAGTGACTTGATCAGGGACACATAGCTAGTGTTTGCATGCATTTGAACTCAGGTTCTCTTGACTTCAGGGCTGGTGCTCTATTCACTGTGCTAAGTAGTGCCCTTCTGTAGTTATTTTAAATGAAATTTCTCTTTCTATATTTTCCTGTTAGGTCTACTTCCTTCAGAGAGCAGCATTCAATCATATAATATTTCTCTGTTGAAAGTGCCAAAATATGTAACTCCTACTCAAGCTTCTTGTTGAGTTCTTATGTGCTTCTTTGGGCTAGTCCTCATACAAAAGAATAACTTGGCATATTCTTCCAGAATTTATATTACTTAACAGGATGTTAAAAAAAAATGCTTGTTGATTAATTGGTAACCTTAAAGAACCCAAGATCATCTCCATACCACAATGCTTTTAGGGACAGAGTGATATTTTTCGCTAAAATTTTGTAATGTGAATTTTCTTTTTTTGCTAAGCATCAACAAAAATAAATATTTCAATACTTCAAAAACATAAGATAGTATTATAAATGAACTTATGAACTTCAATCATGTACAATTTTATTAAAGGTTTCTTTGAGGAGGAAGTTAATGCTGTCACAAGAAACCATAGAAGGGTTAATAGAGGAAGTAATATCTAAGCTGAGCTTTGGGGGAAGAGAAAGATAAGGAGAGTATGCAATTTCTACTCAGCCTAAGCGAATATATACAGAGCGAAAATGAAGACAAAACTGAGGAAGATCCACAATTGAGTTTGACTGAATTGTAATCTTATGGCATTTAAAAAGTTCAAGAGGGGCAGCTAGGTGGTGCAGTGGATAGAGCACGAGCCCTGAAGTCAGGAGGACCTGAGTTCAAATCTAGCCTCGGACACTTAACACATCCTAGCTGTGTGACCCTGGGCAAGTCACTTAACCCCAATTGTCTCAGCAAAAATAAATAAATAAAAAGTTTAAGAGATATCTTTTCTGGGTAAATTAATAAAGCTAGAAGGTTAATTAATAAAAAGAGCTCAGTGGTGCTCTCAAATGCCAAAGATCACTCGTGAGGGTGGGTGGGTTCATAATTTATATACTCTCGGGAGAGTGAGTATTCTTGAGAATTGGCAATCAACTCTGATTGGTTAACAATTAATGTGAGAATGAATTTATAATGGGAGGTAGGCTATAATAAAAAAGGGTCTTTACATATGTGATTTGGATCATCCAAGTCTAGGTCACAAAGACTTATCAAGTTCCATATCATCTGTCTGACAAAAAAAGAGAATCCACATTTTCCCAGACCTGTTAGAGTAAACGCAATGAGCAATAATCTTCCCATTAGCCTAAACTTAAAATTTCTTTTACTGTCTGATTAGATCTTAGCCTGGATAAGTCTTTGCCTAAGAGTTCCCATACTGGTTGATTTCTGGATGAGAAAGAAGAAAAGGGGAAAAATCTTTGCCTTAATAAAATAATTAGTTATTGGGACACTAATACATTGTTGTTGGAACTGTGAATGGATTTAACCATTCTGGAGAGTAATTTGGAGCTATGTTCAAAAAGTTATCAAACTGTGCATGCCCTTTGACCCAGCAGTGTTTCTATTGGGCCTATATCCCAAAGAGATCTTAGAGGAGGGAAAGGGACCCACATGTGCAAGAATGTTTGTGGCAGCCCTTTTTGTAGTGGCTAGAAACTGGAAACTGAATGGATGCCCATCAATTGGAGAGTGGCTGAACAAATTATGGTATATGAATGTTATGGAATATTATTGCTCTGTAAGAAACGACCAGCAGGATGATTTCAGAGAGGCCTGGAGAGACTTGCATGAACTGATGCTGAGTGAAACGAGCAGAACCAGGAGATCATTATACACAGCAACAACAGTATTACATGATGATCAATTCTGATGGACATGGCTCTCTGCAACAAAGAATTGTCTCAAACCAGTTCCAATTGTTCACTGAAGAAAACCATATACACCCAGAGAGAGGGATATGAAATATGGACCACAACATAGCATTTTCATGCTCTCTATTGATGTTTGCTTGCATTGTGTTTCCTTTCTCTGATTTTCTTTTTTTTTTTTTTTTCTGGTAGACAGGATTTTTCTTGCACAACTTGTCAAGTATTTCAACATTATTAACATGTAGTGGACTTCCTGCCATCTAGGGGAGGGGAAGGGACTGGGGGTAAAATTTGTAACAGAAAGCTTTGTAAAGATCAATGCTGGGGAACTACCCATACATATGTTATACAAATAAAAAGCCTTAATAAAAATAAAATTTAAAAAAAATTGATCATTTGATCATAACAATTAGTTATTAATGCAAGAGAGAAACAATCACTTTTTTCAAAGTGAATGAAGGGCAATAATGTGAAACAAACTTGGACAACTAAAGTAGAGCCAAGTTATGAAGGTCTTTAGATGGCAGGCTAAGGAATTTGAATTTCATCTTACAGACAATTGAAAGTGATAGAAAAGGGGGAAAAAGTGACTGAGAAGGAGAATTTCATGATTATATTTGTGTCTTAGAAAAATTATTTTGGCATCTCTGAAGTAAGGTGACAAGGAAAAAAGAAAAAAAATTATTCTGATTTTTTGGACCTAGTCTTTCTTTCAGAATATCATTGTGATTGTGACCACGTTTTAATATAATACTACCTTTTTGGTAAATTTCTATGCTAGAAACCTTAATGTCTTTTGCTTTTGGGGAGAGGGAATGGGCTGTGGCTTCCATAGGTGTGGGCAGAGCTTCTCTTGTCCAGTCCTTAGCATCTGCTTTCCTATGACATCAGAAATATTAAACCAGTCAGGTGAAACTACATCCAATTCTGTCCCTTATAAAAGCTATGGCCTTGGGCTTTATCACTCACTTTATCACTCAGTGCCCTATCCCCATACTCTGGCTACCATATTCTTTTCTGGCCCTTAGGTGAAGGTTTGGGCTTATTTTATGTTTGGGCTGCCCTAGTATTTCAGGAGCAAGAAGAGAACAAGCATTTATTAAGCACCTACTATGTGCCAGCCACTGTTCTAAGTGATTTACAAATATCTCATATCACAATAAATGTGATTTTATAATTTTCTTATAATTGAATAAACAGAGGCAGTCAGAGAGTAAGTGATTTGTCCAGACTCACAGAGTTAGTAAATGTCTAAGGCTGAATTTGAACTCAGATCTTCCTGACTCTTGGCCCTGATGTGAAAGGATAGGCTTCCCTAGCATATTGGTTTTTCTTATGTGTAAAGGGGATGGGTACTGTCCTGCTGTTTCCCTCTATGCCTTAATTGTATTCATTCCTAACCTTTCCACCTCCTTATCCTCTTTTAAAGTTCAGTTCAAATGGTACTTCAAATATGGAGATTTTACCAACCTCCTTTATATCTCTTTCCTTCTTCAAATTACTTTAAATTTAGAAAGGTAAACTGGGCCCCAAAGCCCACTGGTATGGAACTCTCTCCTCTTTGATGTAGATAATTTCCCTTCTTGGGATTCTTGGGGAATGCAGTTTGGAATTGGTGAAAGCAAGAGAGTCCCAGACCTCATATATCCCCCCCCCCAAAAAAAAAAAAGTATACTCTTTAAGGAGAGGGATTATTTTTTTTCTTTGTATTCACAGTGTCTGGCTCTATATTTTGTATATAGTGGGCACATAATATCTTTTGAGTTAAATTGAGGATATAATATACACGCACATACACATATATTTGAAAGTTTTAAAAACCCATTAAAAAATAGTACATTGTCAGGGCTTTGAGCAGTGTAGAGAATATGTCCTAATGGAGCTCAGCCAAAATCATCATGGTCTAGATTAGTTGGACAAAGTTTTATAGGAAAGACTTTATACCTGAAGGGCTGGAATTATATTATTTGAAAAGGCAAGGATGGAAGTTGGTAGGGAATGTTAGATGGGAGAAACAACATTAGAAATATTCTTGGCATGTTCCAGAAACAATAAGACCACTAGACTGATCATGTAAACATTATCTAAATACCTATGGCTCAGAACCAAACCTCTGGTTTAACAAGAACTGGGTTCAAATTTGGCAACTTCTCAATAAAATCTCTGACTCCTGCCCCTATTTAAGGTTTTGAGAAAAATAATGCTTTTGCTCATTTTCCCCCTTAAGCAGAGTTTCTCTCAGAAGCATCAGAATTTAACTTACATCTAGGTCTCTCTATAAAATAAGACAAAACAAAACTAAACTCTCCCATGCCAATACTCAGGCTTACAAGATATTTAATATTGGACAGTCATTATTTAATCCAATAAAATATACAAAGGACCAGCAACTATATTCATAAATAGTCAAAACAATCCGACTGTCCCTCTTCAAAAGACCCATGCCTCCCAAAAATATATAAAATACATAAAACTTATTGTACTACATTGGATGAGACTCCCCTTAAATGCAAAGCATTTGAGGTCACTATAGAATCAACTGATTTTTCTCTGGAAATGCAAAGTCTTTGTATTCACAGAATTAATGAAGGTCAAGATCCAAATGTGTTACTATGATTTACATTACAGTGATTCTATGCCTTATGGCTCATTGATTCTGACTCCCTTTGGTTCAGAAAACATAAACTCCTTTACTTGTCTAGGAATCATTAAGCATAAATTATGATTCAATCATAATCAATAAAAGATGAAGGCAACTCAGGAAAAAGACAGGTCTACATCTTATCAAGAAGACATCCTTTTCTGGGCAAGACTTAACTGGGCCCATCTCGTGGTATAGGCTCAGGACATTCACAGACCATCTAATATTTAACCAAGAAGGTCAGCTCAACAATAATATGGAAAGAATAGTTAGCAAGGATACAGCATTGATTTACTTGGGTGCAACTCCCTTGGTTTTATACTTGCTTGGGTACCTAATTTGAAGCATGTGTCAAGTGCTGTGGTTTTAACCTTAAGGCCAATTAAGCTTCAGGGAAGCTTATCATTTAGGGTAAAACAAACCTAACTTATACTGAAATAGGTAGCTCTAGAGCACAGTTGATTGAGCACTAGACTAGAATCAGGAAAATCTGAGTTCAAATTTAGCATCAGTTATGTAATAGTAGCATGATCCTGAGCAAATGACCTCTATATGCTTCAGTTTTGTCATCTGTAAAACCCTCCTAAAGTTGCTGTGAGAATCAAATGATAAAGTTTTTTTTGTTTTGTTTTGTTTTTTGTTTTTTGTTATTTTTTTTAAATGATAAAGTTTTTAAAGACTTTTGCAAAGCTTAAAACTACATAAATGCTACTTATCCATTATTATTATTAAATGTTGCTCTTACCATATGTCATTAATGAGTAAAGGGATATGTCAGTGGGGAAAGGAGGAGCCTGGGCAATGCTTGGACATACTCATAAAGACCATATCAACGTGGTCTTTGGAATTAATATCAGTGAATGAATAAGCATTTATGAAGCATCTACCATTTATAGAACACTGTGCTAGGTGCTGAAGGAAACATACATACACACACAAAATGTATATACTCTAGGTACTTAAATGAATCAGCCTTGGAAAATTTTATTTTCACTTTCTCTGAATCTTTCCATAAACCCAGAGTGACTTAGAGAGGACTAGACAGGAAATTCAAATGCCTTCCTGAGTTGCCATTGTTCATGCTAACTCCTTTGTGACAGATAGGATTAAAGGGACAGTGGCTGTAAATTATAAACTCTTTTCTAAATGATGCAATGGGTGAAGTGTTAAACTTGGAGACAGAAGACCTGAGTGTGAATCCTTCTTCTGACACTTATTACCTGTGTGATCCTTGGCAAGTCAATTAACTGCCCTCAGTCTCAGTAGCCTCATCTGCAAAATGGGGATAATAATATTACCTACCTCACAAGATTGGGAAGCTCAAGTAAGATAGTATATGTAAAGTGATTTATAAATCTTAAAGTACCACATAAACTCTGGCTATTGTCATTATCATCATTATTAGGACTTTCAGGAACAAGACATGAGCAACACTAAAGAAAATCTGGCATTGTTGATGGGCCATGGTTGAAAGGACTTCATGCCCATCATTACCAGAGTCTGTTGAGAACTGTAAGCTACTGAGAACTGGTGAGCTAGAAAACATTGGCTCTCTTCATATTTCAATATTTCTAAATAAAAAGCTTTTCTCTTCTCTTTTACTTCCTCCTTATCCCTCATAAGTGTCCTCTTCCTTTTATAATATTTGGGTTTCTATACTCAGTATATTTCCCCTATGAATGAGGACTATCTGCACAAATGGAAGAGACATTGCATTTTTTCTTTTTTTCATTTTAAATATCTGTATGCAAGTTTTTAAATGCTGAAGAGAGAAAATAGTGAGAATGAACATTACAAGGGGTAGAAACCAAAGACAGATTGTAGTACTAAATAGATAGATTGGTTGATTAAACTACCTACATACACACAATGTGAGTGTACAGTTTCCAATTTTTAAAAAATTATCATAGACTTGGGCTTAGAAAGGAAAGGACTCAAAGTTACTTTGCCAGAAAAGAAAGGACAAAATTTGTCCTCAGCTTTGCTATATTCTTATGTGTGTATTTATTTTCATTTCCCTGATATACACACATACAGCTTAATAAAAAAGTACATCTTCATCTACTTTGAAAAATGGCACATAACAAGGATTTATAAATGCTTGTTAACTTATCAAAAATTTTGATGTAGATTTTTATCAAGCATGCACATTCTACTAGAATGTGAAATTCTTAAGAACAGGACTGGTTTAGTCTGCTGACTGTAATGACATATGGTATTCCTAAAGCTCAGGTATGACTATATGATACTCCAATTCAATCAGTTCCAATGGCTCCCTAGTTCAGGTTCAAATATAAAATCTTTTGCTTGGCTTTATTAAGTTCTTCATAACCTGATCCCTTCCTATCTTTTTATTCTTCTTATACCTTACTCCCTTCCATATACTTTGTAAAAATGTTTGTCCATTATCTACACTACCCTACAATTTTTTATATGAATTGTGAACCTCTTCCTGGCTGGTTAGAAGGGTAAAATCTAGGAACATTCTAGTTTATTAAATTGAAGATAAGAGAGTTTTTGATAGGGAAAATATCACTTTTATTTTAAAGGATGATTCTTTGCTTCTTTTAGCTTTTTATTTTTTAATAAAATGTTTTTTAAAGAAATAAATCCTTTTTTTCCTCTCATCTCTCCACACCCCCAATGAGAGAGGGGGGGAGGGGAAACAGTTACAAACATGTATAGTCAAATAAAACAAATTCCCCCATTGACTATATTGAAAAAAATTTCAGTCTTCACCCTGAATCCAAAATAAAGTGGTTAAGCATTTCTTTAGCACTAACAGTGCCAGGTACTATGCTAAGCACCTTAAAAAAGAGTAATGAGCTGGGCCCAGAATTGAACAGAAGAAAGACCACAAACTGGATCAGAATGATGCAATACTTTCGATAATAACCCACTTTTTAATGTCGATGAAAAGCCAACAAAAGATATATAGGCTAATGAGTGCTTCTAGTTAACCCTTGACTGAGTGTACCATAAAATTTAGTGGAATTGCCTCCAAAATTTCATTAAGATTGCTGGTGGTTGAGAGCTGTGATACAAACCATTTGAAAATAAATGAAACAAAGTTGTTTTAATTCCTTTTGATGTAATGCTGACCAATAAGGGTACATAATTCAGAAAGTTCAAAAAACAGTTAAATTAAAATTGTCGAAAGTTCAAAAACAGTATTTGAATTACTTTTCTGCCCATCAACCTGGGTGGGGTCTAGGTGAAAGAAGCTGGAAGTGGTCTTATCTTATCTGGTAAGAATTCACAAAATAATAGTAAATCCAGGCAAATCAGTTCATTGGTCTGCCAATAGTGGCTTAAGACTCTCTAGGATCTGTCTAAGGGACTAGTATTTTAGGGTCCTTGACTTTTTCTTTGTAATGATGAAAAAAAAAAAGTATGGCATGGTACTGAAAATACTTCTTTTTTAAAAAATTACTCTCCCTTTGTAATGGGGGGAAAATGTATTGTCCTTTTAATTTATATAAAATTTGCTTTTAGTATGTTAATTGTTTTAATATTTTAAAGATTGAATTTGCCAAGTTATACCAAAATTCAAAAAAGAGTGGTAGCATGCTGTAATGGATAAAGAGTTTACCTCGAAGTCAGGAAGCTGGATTCAAGATCCTTTTCTGATTTAGTTTGGCTATGTCACCCTAGGTAAGTCACTTAACCTGGTAATGTTCTAGGCAATTCTCTAAGACTACTAGTTGAAAATAAGGTCCTGGCATGCATTAATGGAGAGAGTTTCCTCATTTGGGGGCCCTCTATACCAATGAAATCACAGGTCTAATTCCTACCTCCAAGATTTAAAATGACCCAAAGGGTCTTGTAGGAGACAAAGAAACAACATGTTATTTGAACATTCATGTGTTCTTGGGAGCACTGCAGAACATTCCTCCTAAAATTACACCATTAGCTTTCCATAGTCAGTCATCCTTCCCACTATCCTCTAGTAAGTGGATCCATACAGGGATCCTAGCTTACCACTTTACTTCCACTAAAAGTGGTATTTGAAATGTGTCAGAGGAAGGATCCTAGGAATGAGTTGTGTCCAATAGTACAACTTTTGTATAATCAGGCAGTGGAATCAAGTGGTAACTCAGTTTATGTTCACTTCATTCATTCAAGTGACAGCTATTTATTTACACTAAAATAATTTTCTCTGTTTATTGACTCATGCTTCCTAAATGTCACTTCATTTTTCTTCAATTAACATTTTCATTGGTCTGACATTTCTACAAGCTAATGGGTGGTTTCACAATTGCTGCCTATTAACTGAATGGTACACAAGACCATCAGATGGATCTGGCTAGAAAAAAAAACAGGAATGTCAGGGAATCATTCTGTCAAAACAATGGTCAGGGTTAGGTTTCATTTTTTTCTGGCCCACATACAATATTAGAGCCAAAAAACAGTGAAAGAATATTCATTCCTATCCTCTCAAATTACAAATGAGGAAACTGAGGCTTGGAGAACTGAAAGCTGATTAAGGTCACATAGTTATAGAGCCACCTATAGAACATGTATCTAGAGTCATCCATTCATTTTATTAAGTACTTGCTATGAACTGTGCTCTTTTTGTTGCCCTCCCTTTGGGAACAATGCTAAGGGAGTTTGTGACATCTGTCACATGATCGCCATCAATGGTCTAGTTCTTTTGTGTCCTTGGGAACTAATATATCTATCTATGTTGGAGGTGAGCAGACAATAATGGCAAGAAATGACCTGGTTCAATGCATGCTTCTTCCTTAAGGACACTCTTTCTGAGTAAGTCCCCTGCCCTAAAAGTGTGTTTGTCCTGGGTTGCATACAAGTCCCTTTCAAGTGTCAAGTACTCTGACATAAGGTTTTGCTTAAGCTTTTGTCCATAGTAACTACCACTTCTTGATGGACTTTCTGCCCCCCAGATGGTTGAGCCACTCTTTCTTTCTCATAGGGATAGTAATTGTTCTCTAATGATTTTCAGTTTTATCCCATGTGGAGCCTATAGCAAACTCCTCAGCACATATACAGAGACTGACCCTACTAGGAAGGCCAATTGAACTCTCACTTCCTGGGAACAGGACAGTTCTATAAGAAGAAAAAAAAAAGTCATAGTAGTGCAAAAGAGGAGACACTGAGTTTGGAAAGCTCCTTTTCATTCATCAGATCAGATTAGATTTAATTTTTCCACTACCTTCATTGGCATATATATAGGGTGTACTCAAGATCTCAAGGAAAAAATAAAGACTCTGTATTTTAATTTAATGGCATTATAGACTCTTTTAATTTTAACTATGAATTGTATTACATATAATATGCTCTATGTTGTATAATTAAAAAGTTGTAGAAATGCAGAAGAAAGCCAAGTTGGCTTAAGCATGAGTCCCCACTAATATGGAACTGCATTGCTATTGTCCTCTTCTCTGATTTTCATTCTGGAAAAATCATGAGTAGTGTGGCAGAGGGGCAACTAGGCAGACTTCCTGGAACTCCATGGGAAGACCAATAAAGGATAATTGATGGAGATAGTTCTGGGAACACAGAATGGGACAAGAGGAGTTTGTAAGTAAAATGAGCTATTTTGCTAGGAATGGGGGCCAGGAACCTGGAGTATCTCCAAACACACAGGTAGATCTCCAAAACAGAATTCATAGGTGGCCAACATGATAGGTAGCTTCTGGACATAGTCCAGCAAGAGGCAGAAAGGAAGATCAAATGAAGGTAGGGAGTCAGGGGCCTAGGATTATGGGGGATAGAGGAAGGGAGTAGAAAAAAAAATCTCATGTCTACAGTCTTTACTTGTTCATTTGAAAAAAAACTTTTTTTGAAATGCCCACATTAAAATCAAAAGAGGATAATGATTCATCAACATTTTGATTTATTCATGATTTTATACATTAAACAAGCATTGGATTCATCAGTTAATTATAGTGATTTTAAGATTTAGTGAATAACAACTTTTTCTAGGTTAAAAAAAACCATTTGTATTGTTAAATTTGGGGTTGCTCATAAAATTAAAGATAAAAATCATGAGACCTGGTGTTTTTGAATATACGTAGTTATCATTACTGTAAAAAAAATTTTGTATTCTGAGTTTCTTTTTAAATTGCTGCAGAAACCTACCTTATATAGTGAAAGTGCCAGACTGTCAAGAAATTGGGGAAAAGGTACTAAGAATCACAAAGTTTGTAGATTGTCCATAAACTTTTATTTTGACTTGAATTTAGAATACTAAATGTGAGGAGTTGAATTATATTAATTTTTACATTCTAGCTATAACCCAAACCAGAAGAAAGATGAAAGTTGCTGTGAAGTGGAAAACTGGCTTACAGATACTCCTGGGAGAAGCAAAGAAAAAAGTTAATGGGATAGAGTTTTATAATATATCCAAAGACAAGAAGAAACATGATTTCTTGGGATATTTGGTCATCATGTACTGCAGCGCTTATAAGAAGTATTTGTAAAAAGACCATTTTGAAAATATTTGCATCTTATATACCAATACTGATTGCTGAGCATGAACTGGTTTAGAAATTCTAGAAGAACTTGGTTAAGACCCTCCAAAATAGAACATAGGAGAAAGGTCATAGACTTAATAGATTACATAGAAACTTTATGCCTCTCTCTAATACATTTTCTTTAAGAATTAATATGTGTTGTAAATAGTACCAAATAATTCCTCTTGTGATATGAAAATTCTGATTTATTGTCTTTGTATAATCAGTCTATCAATTTGATAAAAATAGGATCAGAAATAGTAAAATAATAATAATAATGAAAGATATAGCATACAATTGAAACAATTCTGAACTTTTTAGATAAGGAGCTGATAACAAAAAATGGACAAGAGGAATGACATCAATACCCCTATAATATTTTATCAAAAAGCTAAACTAATCAATGTAAATTAATTGCTGCAAAGAAATCAAAAGCCCATAAAGCAATCTTTAATATACTTGCTAGGTGGAGAGAGACAACTGTCAAAGATAATACTGTATTAGAATATGTGTAAAAATCTTATTAAGAATGATGGACAACTATGAACAATATAATTTCATAGAAAATATAGAAAAAACAGTTTTAAAAGTTCAACAAAAGAGCCAACTAAGTCAAATTATAACATTAAAGGATAAAAATGAAAGGAAGCTTACAAGCAGAAAATAAAAAAAAAGATTTGCAAAGGTTTTATAATTAATTGTTTTGTTTATCAAGAATCATGGAACCATCATACTGATGCTTTAATATCAATTATTTATGTGCTTATAGAAGAGGTAGAAATGACACTAAAGAGAACACATATAATGGATAGAGTAATATTGACCAGATAGGTATGTAAAGAGATTCTTGCTTGAGGTGACCCAATTGTGAGGGCATTGAGAGACTGATATACAAGGTATCTGAAAGGAGGAAAGATACCAAAGGAGTGGGAGGGGGAATCTTGTATTAAAAAGAAGTGATCAAAAGAACATAAATAGAAACTGACCTATATTCTTTTTTTTTTAATAAAGTTTTTATTTGCAAAACATATGAGTGACCTTTCAACATTGACCTTTGCAAAAAAACTTTTTTTT
>JAJPUD010002318.1:228639-269413 GCA_023553655.1 Myrmecobius fasciatus
TTTTTCCCAAGCTTTTCCTTTCCTTCCCCCCACCCCCCACCCCTAGATGACAGGTAATCTAATACATGCTAGATAGGATAAATTATATGACAAGTACAATACATGTATACATATCTATACAGTTATCTTACTGCACAAGAAACATCAGATCTAGAAAGAGAAGAGGAAAAAAAACAACCTAAGAAGGAAAACAGAATGCATGGAAATATTCACAGAAAGCGTTAAAATGCTGTGTTGTGGTTCACTCTCAGTTCCCACAGGCCTCTCTCTGGATGTATATGACTATCTTCATCGCAGCACAACTGGTTTGAATTCACTGGTTTGAAACTGACCTATATTCTATCAATCTTTTCATCTATACAAAATGTGAGTTACCTATAATGCAGTTTCCTTGATGAGGGTGTTAGTAGAAAATAATTAATTGGCTTTTACAAGATATGTTTCACAATAGACTACATTTTTACCATTTCACAATCAATTGAAAAATATAAAATCAGTTTGTTCTAATTGTAAATATAAAACTAAGAAGCATTTAATATATGAGGATAAAAATGACCACCTTATAGGTTTATAACCACCCTATAAGTAAGGTTCTCCCATCCATCAAAATCTATTAAGATTCTTTGAAAGATATAACAGAAATATTATTGTCTAATAACTCTGATAATTTCAGATGAGACATAGGAATACATATTCTCAATAAAGATATTTATCACTATTACAGGACATCATAGAGGTGATCAAATCTGCCCCCCCTCATTTTACATATGAGGAAACTGAGATCCAGAAAAATTAAATCACTTGCCCAGATCATACAACTATTAACCTAGGTCTTCTTGGCTTTAAGTTTACCTCTTTTTTGAAAAGATTCAGAATAGAATACAGTTTGTAGATGGGGTTCCTATGGATAGTCCTCCAGATGTTCCTATTTACATATGACATTGGGCTGATTATGACAAAGCTGTGAAACCTTGTAGAAGCTCCTAGAAGAGCTTTATAATCCCTCAAAAGAATTTGGCTTGTCCCATTTATACCAGAAAGGTTAAGTGGGTGAAGAATGTCTATAGCCTACATTCCAACATACATTTGGATGAAAAACTTAGAGAGCCTGTCCAACAGAGGGAGGGAGAGTGAGAGGAGGGAAGAGGGGGGGGGGGCTGAAGGAAGAAAGGGAAAGGAGGGAAGGGAGGGAGAGAGATGAAAGAGAAAAGGGGATGGAGAGGGAGAATGAAGTAAGCCCACCAGGAGAAGAGCTAAATTTCCTTCAGGAAATTGCAATGCCCTTTTAAAAGCTACAAGCTTCTCACGAAAGCAAAGACCTATTTTTAAAAATGTTAGTAATTTGTTACATAGTAGAGATATAGAATACAGCTGTCTTCAAAGAATAATATACAGAGGACAATGGGGAGATGGATACATGATGGCTTTGAGCAAGTTGTAATATGATTCTATGAGAACTTTGAAGAGGAACAAAAGATGTCTTCAAAAAATTGCAAGGGATGAGCTAGTTATATGACAAGAGTAAGGGATAACAGGGAACATAGCCTGAATGCTTTATTGTTATATTCTAGATGTTAGAAAATAAAACAGAATAAACACTGGATGGACCACCTGTGTCAAATATATGAAAAGACACTAAGAAGAGTCACATTGGATGAACAGACTTGAATGTGTTATCTGCATTGTAGAGAATTTACAAGTCAGTGAGATTGCAGATACATTTGGAGTATTTTAAAGTAAAATTTAAATAATTTAAGAATTTTCTTTAAACTATTTTGCTTCTTTAGTTTGATAAAAATTAATGTCTTTCATGATTCAGTATTCAACAGGTGCTCACCTTTTAAGGAAATAAAATTCCCCAGGTAAGCATTTTAATGATATGTGCTATGCTTTGGACTACTACCAGCACCACTGCATTCCTCAGAGGTCCACTCTGCTAATTATAACTGATTCAGGAGGTAGATTATCAAGGACAGATCCAGGTGACAATAGTCAGTGGGGATCTATATTTATGAAAAAGTTTTAACTAGCTGTTTTTTTTTTAATTAGAGCTTTTTGTTTTTCAAAACACATGCATGGACAATTCTTTAACATTAGCTCTTGCAAAACCTTGTGTTCCAATTTTCCCTCCCTTCCCCTACGTCCTCCCTTAGATGGCAAGTAGTTCAATATATGTTAAATGTGGTAGAAATATATGTTAAATCCAATATATGCATACATATTTATACAATTATTGTATAATTGCAAAAGAAAAACCAAATCAAACTAGAAAAACAAGAAGCAAAATAAAATGCAAGCAAGCAACAAAAAAAGAGTGAAAATGCTATGTTGTGGTTCACACTCAGTTCCCACAGGCCTCTATATGGGTATAGATGCCTTTCTTCATCACTGAACAATAGGAACTGGTTTGAAACATCTCATTGTTGAAGAGAGCCATGTCCATCAGAATTGATCATCATATAGTGTTGTTGTTGCTGTGTATAATGATCTCCTGGTTCTGCTCGTTTCACTCAGCATCAGTTCATGCAAGTCTCTCCAGGCCTCTCTGAAATCATGCTGTTGGTCGTTTCTTTTTTCTTTTTTTTTCTTTATTAAAACTTTTTATTAGCAAAACATATGTATGGGTAATTCTTCAACATTGATCCTTACAAAGCTTTCCATTACAAATTTTTCCCCCCTCCTCCCCACCCCTCCTCTAGGTGGCAGGAAGTCCACTACATGTTAATTATGTTAAAATACTTGACAAATTGAATATATGTATACATATTTTTACAGTTATCTTGCTGTGTAAGAAAAGTCGGATCTACAAGAAAAAAAATCTGAGAAGGGAAACATAATGCAAGCAAACATCAATAGAGAGCATGAAAATGTTATGTTGTGGTCCACATTTCACATCCCTCTCTCTGGGTGTATATGGCTTTCTTCACTGAACAATTGGAACTGGTTTGAAACATTTCATTGCTGAAGAGAGCCATGTCCATCAGAATTGATCATCATATAGTATTGTTGTTGCCATGTACAGTTTTCTCCTGGTTCTGCTGATTTCACTCAGTGTCAGTCCATACAAGTCTCTCCAGGCCTCTCTGAAATCGTCCTGCTGGTCGTTTCTTACAGAGCAATAATATTCCATAACATTCATATACCATAATTTATTCAGCTACTCTCCAATTGATGGACATCCATTCAGCTTCCAGTTTCTAGCCACTACAAAAAGGGCTGCCACAAACAATCTTGCACAAGTGGGGCCCTTTCCCTCCTTTAAGATCTCTTTGGGATTTAGGCCCAATAGAAATGCTGCTGGATCAAAGGGTATGGACAATTTGATAAATTTTTGAGCATAGTTCCAAATTGCTCTCCAGAATGATTGGATCACTTCACAACTCCACCAACAATGTATCAGTGTCCCAGTTTTCCCACATCCCCTCCAACATTCATCATTATCTTTTTCTGTCATCTTTAGCTGTTCTTAACAAAAAACAAGAGGGATCTGACCATATAGGTGAGGGAATGTCTTCTGTCAGTGTTTTTTTCCTGTAAATTCCTACTGAACCACAATATCTGGCCTGACCAATGAATAGATATGACTAACTTAAAATGGCCTGATAGTTTTGGAACTAAGGAGAAAGCTCTTTATTTGGGATCTATAGGGTGCTATGTTTGGACATAATATTCATCTGTACCACCTAAGTTTCATGCAATAATTGAATTATGCAGTACTGTGGTTCTCCACCATTACTGAAATTTTAATTAAGCTGAAAAATTTGCAATCGCTCTAAATTCAGGTCTGCATTGCCTTAGTACTGATCAATTACTTCAATTACTACATTGGAGATGCAGAATTGAAGGGATACTCACTCTTGCTAGATTAAAAACAGGCTTTAAAGTTCATAGAAGCTCTTGAATCCACTAATACTAAGACCCTCAAAGTGATTAGGAAGTTTGATTTTGAGTATGAGGAATACTAGGTTAAGTAGGTAGAATTGGTTAGCTGAGGAATAGAAGGGAAGAGCCTAGAAACAGAAAGTAAGTCTGGGGATGCCTACAGACCTCTCTATTCCTATGCTTCTGATTCCAGTTTATCTGAATTGAACAACAACAAAACATTGTATGTATTTGTATATGTGTATGTGTTTATATATAAAGAAATACATATAAGTGTGTGTAGTGTAGGTATATGCATATATATAAATATGATGTAAATGTGTATATTTATATATATTATGAATATAATATACATAAATACATATGGGCATAGACATTCTTTTTCCTTATCTCAATCCACTAACCTCAATTTAATTTTTATCGGCCATGCAACTTTATCACAGATTAGCAATTTAAGATTAAAAATAAATGTTTAGGAAAATAACAAAGTACTGCTGTTGGGGCTGTGAATTTATCCAGCCCTTCTAGGTAGCAGCCCTCCAAAAATCACTTAACTGTGCATTTGACCTGACGATATTACTACTAGACTCATATTCTAAAGTAACCAAAGAAAAATAAAAAAGAACTCATTTCTACAAAGATATTTATGGCAATGCCTGACCTCTGCCCTCTGGGATCCATGTATGCAAAGGTAATAAATCCATTTTTTTACCAAGTATTACCACCTCTCTCAGTCTTTTGCTGGACTGGCACAGGGATAAGTTTCCTACATCCCTGACCTTCATTCCTTACTCCCTAATAGGCAATTTAGAAAATCTACTCATTTCATTGGTCTCAATTCTCTTCTTTTTTAGATGACAGGCAGGTTCTCTTGATTCCAGTTGACTCTTTGTCTACAAGTCTATATAATTATGAGCCCTACAGAGTTCTGAGCCTTCGATCAGAGTAGGAAAGCTGTTGCATGGTTCTATATCTGTAAATTACCTAAAGTTGCTGCCCTCAATTGGAGGCAATACAGGTCTCCAATCACAACTATTCTCTGTTGGCATTGATGTTCCTGTTCCTTTTGTGAGTAGTAATAAATCTGTTAATTGCTTTGCCTCTGTGGCTCTACTGCTCTTCATCTGAACTATCTTGCACTACACTATAATTATCATACCATAAGAAATAATGAAATGTACAGTATCAGGGAATCCTGGGAATACTTAAATGAACTGATAAAGAGGAAAGGAAATAGAACCAGGAGAACAGCACTGTAAACAATTTTTGAAAGCCTTATGAATTGTCTTCAATTCAATGGTCAACCACAGCTTCAGAAGATTGATATTGAACCAAATTATCTACTTTCTGACAAAGAGAGCAGATATACTCAAAGTGTAGAATAAGACACATATTTTTGTACATAACCACTGTATAGATTTGTTTTGCTTGACAAAGTTTATTCAGTACCATGGTTTATGTTTATTTTGTTCACTTGAAGGAGATAGGAGGTTAAAGGTAGTGCTTCCAAAGAGGGGGAGGAGGTGGGGGTAGAAAATGCACAGAGGAGCCCTGATATTCAGAAGGAAACAATCAGAATAGTTTTAAAAGTAACAGATTGAATTTACATACTTTTTTAAAAAGCAAGGTGCATGTAATAAAGATTCACAGTTTCACATACTTTACATATTATTTTTCAGTTCCATTTAGCATATAGAAATGCTCTTGTGTATGTATGTATATTACATACATTTACATGCTCAGATATATGTATATATAAAAAGAATAAAGCTCCCCAACCCTATTGCCACTCAAAACAGCTTGAAAAGGGACATTAAAATCATGAAAAGAGTGATTTGGACAGCAAATGAAAATCTTCCCATCCATATATGTCTATGTGTATAATTGTGTAAACATACCAGTAGTAGGAAGAAAAGTAAGGTCTGGAGGGGTTTAGGGGTATTTTATTGGCCCTATAATTTGCACTTGAATCTGCTTGTCAATAGTGTCCTCAGTTCTTAGCAATTTCTCTCAATCTGCCATGGCTGCTCTCTCCTGATTCTTAATAAACAGTTTCAAGGGACAAACTGCCCTGATCCCCCTTCTAGGTCTGCATGTTTCCCTTATAGTTTTATGGCATCTTCTGACACTTCAGATGACATCCTGTAACTGTCTTTTTCTCACAAGACAATCTAGTTCAAAGTCAATAAACCACTGCAATGTGCCAGGGAATTCTGGATAAACCTTCCTTTCTAATGTGAGTTATTGCTGTGGCCAGAGCCCAAATGTGTGCTGTACTCTCAATAAAAGGTTTTATTTTTAATAAATAAGCGGTCATAACTTAGGTCACAACTGAAGAAAAAACTTGAACCAAAACTGAACACTCACTTTTAGATGAGCATAGTTACATCCACTCAGGTTAATTGATAGTAATGTGTGTCAGAAGTTTGATATATTGTGGGATAGATGATGCTGTGTGCATGGGAAAATTCTCTTCCCCACCTCTTGATATTGCAGGGGCACTTAGAAAGAGAAGCAACTGATTCAATCTCTGCTAGGATGATTTAAGGAAATAGGCCAGCAATGGTACATGCAGCAAAGATTTAGAAGTCAGATTGGAAGGTATGAGGGTCAAACCATGGGAGAAAAGCCAATGATCATAGGAACTCAGTTTCATGTGTGCATTTTAGCATGAAAATGGAAAAGTCATTGTGGGAGAATACGAAAGCTAGGAGCATTATCTGGGATCTCCTTCCCCACTAAGATTGCCATGATATGTAAGGATATGGGGGCATCTATATGTGGCTTTGTAGCTAGTTTTACAGATCTAGTTTTGGGATCTAGGTCTTCTTGTGTACTCCAGGACTATGTCCATAGAAACCACAGAGATTGTAGAAGATGTTCATTCAGACAGAGTACACATTTGATTAATGGCCACTCACTTACTGACTCCTAAAACTAATGTCTAACATGGTAGATCACTAGAATCCAGAGCAAATGTCAAACTTCTGTTGTACGTAGTCAGAGACTTCTGATTCACTCCTCCCAACTTCCTATCCATTCAAACTGCCCCATGCACTGATTTCACAAAACTAGAGAACAGTTTCACTTATCACATTTCTAATACAACTACTAAGAGTTAGTCATGATTCTCTTAAGTAAAACTGGAATATAATCTTCAAGTGTAAGCAGCCTTGTCCCTTCCTATGGTGTTCCCCCCTCAGACTTTATTTACCTATACAAATCTTACCTTTAGGAATCACTGCTGGCCCATAGAAGCTAAGATATTGGCCTGCACTGGGTTCAGCCCTGGAGAGTTTATCTTCTAATGAGAAAAGGATAAGTTTCCTGTTTTCACATACTTAGCTCAGAAGACTTCTATCTTGGTACTCCAGAAATGATTCTAACTATTGGATTACATGAACAATATTCTTGAGAAGGAGGGAGTAAAAAATATATAATACAACATATAGCACATATATAATACAAATCAGCTACATGCAAGAAATTTATTCCAACACACAAAAAAAGCTAAATGCAATAAATTCACAAATATGCATTTGACAAAGCAAAATTAAAATAGGATTTGGTAATTTTTGACTGCAATATGCAAAAAAAGAGTTATAAAAAAAGATATGGTGACCAGGTGTCCCAGATTTGGTTCTAATTTTAAGGAAAAAACTGTACTTTTACTGATCCTTTTCAAAAACCTTCTTTACCAGATTGGGTATCCCAGTTTTTGTTATGGAAAATATTATTAGACATATTAGGCATAGCCACAAGATTCAGAGCTGGAGAGACTTTCCCAATCAAACTAGTCCAACCCCATCATTCTACAGAAAAGGAAATTGAGTGGCCAAAAGGTAAAGAAACTTCTACAAGATACAAGTAAGTGGTAAAGCCAAAAATTTAAACCTAGTTCAAAGGATCTAGGAATTGGAAGGTACTCAGAGGCAAATTAGTCCAACACATTTAAGAATCCCCTATATGATATCCCTGAAGAGTGGCCACCCAAACTGTGCTTGATGACCTCTAGGGAAATGGAAAAACTACTTCCCCAAATGCTCTATTTTTGGAAAGTTCTAATTTTTAGGAATTCTTCCCTCCAGCCTACCTTCTACCCCCTTTGGGCAACTTGTATACACTGTTCTAGTTTCTGTTTCCTGGTTCAAAATTCAAAAATGTCCACTATTTTCTTTTTTTTTTAAGCTTTTTATTTTTAAAACATATATATGTATAATTTTAACATTTACCCTTGCAAAACCTTGTATTCTAAATTTTCCCTCCCCCCCATCTCCTCCCCTAGATGGCAAGTAATTCAATATATGTTAAACATGTGCAATTTTTCTGTACATATTTCCACAATTATTTATTAGCTATGTTACTCAGCATATCACTCAATCTCTGTGTTCTAATAGACCCCCTAAACCAGAGATTCCTTTTAAAAAAATTTTTATTAAAGCTTTGTATTTACAAAATATATGCATGGGTAATTTCTCAACAGTGACCCTTGCAAAACCTTCTGTTCCAAATTTTGCCCTCCTACCCCCCCCTTCTCCCTTAGATAGCAGGTAGTCTAATACATATTAAATATGTTACAATGTATGTTAAATCCAATATATGTATGCATAATTACATAGTTATCTTGCTGCACAAGAAAAATCAGCTCAAAAAGGAAAAAAAACTGAGAAAGAAAACAAAATGCAAGCAAACAACAGTAAGAGTGAAAATGCTGTGTTGTGGTTCACCATCCTCTGGGTTTGAAACATTTCATTGTTGAAGAGAGCCATGTCCTTCAGAATTGATCATCATATAGTCTTGTTGTTGCTGTGTATATTATCTCCTGGTTCTGCACATTTCACTTAGCATCAGTTCATGCAAGTCTCTCCAGGCCTCTTTGAAATCATGCTGCTGGTTGTTTCTTACAGAACAATAATATTCCATAACATTCATATACCATAATTTATTCAGCCATTCTCCAATTTATGGGCATCCATTCAGTTTCCAGTTTCTTGCCACTACAAAAAGGGCTGCCACAAACATTCTTGCACATGTGGGGCCCTTTCCCTCCTTTAAGATCTCTTTGGGATACAGGCCCAATAGAAACACTCCAAGGTCAAAGGGTATGCACAGTTTGATAACTTTTTGAGCATAGTTCCAAATTGTGTTCCAGAATGGTTGGATCCATTCACAGTTCCACCAACAATGTATCAGTGTTCCAGTTTTTCCACATCCCCTCCAACATTTGTCATTATCTTTTCCTGTCATCAATCTGACAGGTGTATAGTGGTATCTCAAAGTTGTCTTAATTTGCATTTCTCCGATCAATAGTGATTTAGAGCACCTTTTTCATATGACTAGAAATAGTTTTAATTTCTTTATCTGAAAATTGTCTGTTCTTTGACCATTTATTGATTGGAGAATGGCTTGAATTCTTATAAATTTGAGTCAATTTTCTCTATATTTTAGAAATGAGGCCTTTATCAGAACCCTTAAATGTAAAAAATGATTTCCCAATTTATTGCTTCCCTCCTGATCTTGTCTGCATTAGTTTTTTTGTATAAAACCTTTTTAACTTAATATAATCAAAATTATCTATCTGCTGTTCAGTTATGAGTTCCAATTCTTCTTTGGACACAAATTCCTTCTTTCTAGACAGATTTGAGAAGTAAACTATCCTATGTTTCTCTAATTTGCTTATAATATCACTCTCTATGTCTAAATCATGGACCCATTTTGATCTCATCTTGGTATGTGGTTTTAGTTGTGGGTTAAGCTCTAATTTCTTCCATACTAGTTTCCAATTTTCCTAGTAGTTTTTGTCAAATAGTTCTTATCCCAAAAGCTGGGGTCTTTGAGTTTGTCAAACACTAAATTACTATAGTCATTTTGTCCTGTGAACCTAACCTATTTCACTGATTGACTACTCTTTCTTAACATCAACTATTTTTTTTTTTGCTGAGGCAATTAGGTTAAGTGACTTTCCCAGGGTCACACAGCTAGGAAATATTAAGTGTCTGAGGCCAGATTTGAATTCAGGTCCTCCTGACTTCAGGGCTGGTGCTCTATCCATTGTGCCATTTAGCTGCCCCAAAATCCACTATCTTCAAAAAGCATGGTATAATAATATAGCATTTTAAAATTTGCAAAAGTTTTACAAATATTATGTTGCTTTAGTCTCACAATTCTGAGAGTTAAATATTATTGTCTTCCCCATTTGGCTAATAAGGAAAGTAAGGAAGACCGTTAATTGATTTGTCCAGAATCACACAGTTAGTAAGTATCTGAAGCAGGCCTCAGGCTTTCCTATTGATTGCTACTCATAATAGATAAGAGTGATAGACTTTTAGTTAGGAAATACCTGAGTTTGAATTCTGCCTCTGATGTTTAACTAGTCTTTGTTTTCCATTTTGTAAAATAGAAGCTAATAATTCTATACAACTTACTTCACTGGGTTGTTGTAAGGATCAGAATAATTAACATACATATATAAATTTATATATACCACACACATAAAATCAACCTTGCACATTTAAAATATTGATCAGCTATTATTACATAACATAAATAAGGCTTGAAAGTCATTTAAGATCAGATTTTGGGAAGTTATGAATATCAGGTTCCCTCTATATTCATCTTCTTAGTTGCAATCAATTAGCAATAATAACATTTATGTTTCACTTTAAGATTTACAAAGCACTTCATATATGTTATTTCATTCTATTTATTAATATTATTACTCCTGCTACTGTTAATCACATAAGGCAAATGTGAATTTTTATTAGAAGTTTTGTTTTGATTTTTTTTTCTTTGTAGGGTATGGTATATAATAGCAAACAAGATTTCCTTCATTTCACAATATGCCTTTTTCCTCATTACAAAATTATAGAAAATAAAGTTTAAAGTGAAGGAACTAGAAGGCACTGCCTATTTTCAACACTCAAAAAATGTGATGCAATGTCATGTCAACACCTAAAAAAATATATTGTCAAGAACTCTTAGAGCACTGGCAAAACAAGCTACCCAAGGCAGAGTAGAAAGGCTGTCAAATTCTCCACATTATCCTTGATATTATTATCTATGACTCAGAAGGCAGATGCTCTTATAGAAATATTTTGTCACTTGGATCAGTTGGATCCTTAGTCACAGCAGTACTAAGTCTGCTTTTTCTACACCAACTTTTATTATAGTAAGGGTGCCCTTTTTTTTTGAAAACATTTACTTTAAATCTTTCCCCATAATGTGTATGAAACTGATCTGTACTTTCTTTTCTTCAGGGGGCAGAGAAGGAAACTGGAACTGGAGGAAGAGAAATATTGCAAACAACCCTATGAAGACATAATTATTCCAATTGAGGAATGACATAAAAGAAAGGATTGAAAAGAGCTAGATTACGAACAAGTGAAAAATGGAAGAGGAGGATGAAGAAGAGATAGAAAAGGAAAGAATTCTACTTCTCCAAAGTAAGGATTTTGATTATGGTTGAAGATTTTTCACATATACACACAATTCATAGATGTATACATATAGGCAGACACACAAAAAAGTAAGGATTTTGAGTTTGGATGTGGATTTTATAAATATATACATACTATAAAGCTTAAATCTGAACTAAGATTGTTGGGACAATCCATATATAATAAGTACATATCTGTGTGTGAACCATATGTTGAGACTATGTGTAATATTTACATGTATGTATGCATGTACAAATATAGAGGGGGGGAAAGAAGAGAGAAATGGAGAGACAGAGACAGAGAGAGGGAGAAAGACTAGATAACTCTCTGAGATTTTAAGTTGCAAAAAATTTGCCAGCCTCATGAGTAGAGGGAGTTTCTTCATCAGAGAATTCCCTAGATCAGAGAAATCACAAGTTTATTCCTCATATATACATGTGTGTCTCTAAAAACTTACATGTGTAAGTTTATATGCTTATGTATGTATTTGATTAATTACAATGGTTCATTCAGAAGAGCAGAATAGAAGTTTAAGAATTGTCTACTTGTTTCTTTTTTGTTATTTATTTAAAATTAAATACAAAATAAAAGAAAAAAAGAAAACTTTGCTCTATGTATAGTAGAACATAAGAGAGGATTCAAAATATAAAAATATAAATTTCCATTTCAAGAAAGCCTACATATTTATTATGTTCAGAGCTGTCCATCTTTTCTGTTTCTTAGTAGATTATCTTTTGTGTTCTGCTGTATACTTTTTACTTTATTCTTTTTCCCCCTTTTCCATCACCCCCCCAAGAAGGCTACAATTAAACATAGATATATTTACATATATACATATATATATACATGCACACACATAGATATCTATAATCATATACTCATATATATTTATGTAAAACTGTACCCCACTTATTTGTCTACTATTTCCCTGAAGGTGGATAACATTTTTCACAAGTCCATGTTTTTCTAAATCCACCAACTCATCATTTCCTATACCACAGCAGTATTCTAACCTTATACTTTCTAGTTATTTAAATAGTCTGAAACAATATTGATTATTAAATCTGACATATAGTGTCATTTCCTTATTTTTATCTTCTGATTAAATGTATTTTTTTGCTTTAACTTTGTCTGAGATCAATGATTACCATCTCTCCTTTTTTAATCTAATAAATTCTGCTATTTCTGAAAATGATGCTGATCAAGAAAAAATTTTAATCACTGAAGTTGTAATCTATTTTCAAAAGCAAGTCTCTAAAGTCAAGTCCTGAAAAATCAGACTAGATCAGTCTCAGAAATAAAGGCATAGGATTTAATGATATACCTTCTATTTAAGATATACAGCATTATACTTTTACGAGTTCCTTTAAGACGAGAAATGGTGCAAAAAGGGGTTTCCGAGAACAAAATATTGAGTAACGCCTGCCTTAAAAATCTTTGGCAACTATTATGCAAAATAAGTTAATGCAAAAGAGCTCAGCTTTCATAAGTTGCTTCTGAATAGCTCAAGCTTGAGTTCAAGGCTAGGTTTTTCTTTTAAAGGATCTTTTTTGAAAATTCTTAGCAAAATTTCTTAGAACCATATATGAGGGGATAAAATTGATGGTTCATATTAAATTGCATAGTTTCTGGTATCTAGGTATTTCAGAGTAAAGTTTTCATTGAGAAAAATTTGAAATTAAATTATTTTAAAATTACATACTTAAAGTATTCCAAGTACAATGATAGAGAACATTTAACTATCTAATAGATAATGAAACCTCTAACAGAAATAAATTTTTTCCAATTGATTTATTGGTTGTATTTCTCTCAATTTTGTCTCAAGATTAGATTTTATTCAATTCAACAAATATTTACCAAGGACCTCCTTTGTGCAGAGGATTGTGCTATAAGTACTAGGAGAAGATAAGGCTTGATTCAACACAGTTCCTACCTCCATGAAGCATATGCAGTTCCCAAGGACTTGTCGTCATCGTTATTATAACTGTTATTAATATTAACAACAATAATAACAAGTGATATTTGTACTCCAGTATTCCAGCATTATATCTGAGATCCCAGCATTCTCTCCAATAATGCTAATTACAACCCATCCATCCATGCCCTTTGTTCTCATATTCCTTTGTACTCGCTATAAGGGATCCAATATGTAATCTTTTAAAGTCTGTAAAGCATCTTACATTACCTTCATCTGTACCTCCCAATAGTCTTGAGAGGTGGTTGGTCTACAGATTTGATTATCCCTTTTTTATGAATGAAGGCTCTAATAAAAGAATAGATGATTTGTCCATATACTTGGTTACACAGAAAGCTAGAATGCTGGAAATGTACTCTGGGCACAGGTCTTTCTGACTCCATCCAAGTGGCAATGTTCCTCTAGATTATTAGACTCTTTTGATTGATCATTGGTTTGAAAAGGACATGCTAGGGGAGGAAGTGGGAGGGTGGAATTTGGAGCAGAAAGTTTTGTAAGGGTCAATGTTGAAAAATTACCCATGCATATGTATTGTAATTTTTTTTTAAAAGGACATGCTTCCTTCTCTTTCTCTTCTTCCTTCTCTCCCATTTTTTTTCAGTTGCCACTAACCTATGATTTTGTTTTGTTTTAATCATCTCCTTTATGCTATTCTTAAAAAGGAGTGATACTTCTCTATAGGGTAGCCTGCAATGTTTCTCTTTCTCAAGTAAAAGAAAATATTAATATTAGAACTTCCTTAATTGTTGAGAAGGAAAATTAATTCTGTTATTCTCTGGTTTCTCATGGATTATTTCATTGCTAGGGTGTTACAAATGTGTTTTTCCTCATAAAAGCCCTCAAAGTTTGGTTACAACTACCCTGGAAATATAAGAAGTTTTCAAGTATAGAAAAGCAAAATAAAATATACTGTATATGAAAATAATATGTTTTTGTCTAGTAAAATAAAGCCAGCCACAGAGAATCAACAGGTTTTCTTAAAACTCAGAAAATTTTAAAGCTTGAAAGAGTATAGACTTAGAGCTAAAAGGGATAATAGAAGGCATGGAGTACAGCACCTTCACTTTAGAGCTAAAGAAACTGAGGTTGAAAGAGATCATTAAGTTGCCCAAACATCAGAAAGCTAGTACACATCTGAGACAAGATTTGAATTTAGGTGTCCCTACATCCATGCCCAGAGCTTTATCCACTGTGTCACTTAATTTTAAACTTTTAAGAATTATAGAATAACAGAACTACAGAACTCTTAACAATTAAAGAATAACTGATACTCAATTCCTTCTTAAATTTTCATTTTTTAATTCCTACACATAACAGTTTTAATGGAGATACTACGTAAAAAGATGAATCTATCTCCAACACCAATAATTTTTTTCTGAATGTTGTAAAGGTTGTAAAAAACATGTTCAACATACAATCTTGAAGAAACATGTATTTAATACCTATAACTCTATATAAGGTTCTGGGAGTCAGAGCAAAATTAGCACAAGGTAACTGATACTTATTCTCTAAATAGTGACATGGTGGTGGATGGTTTCTGTGCTTTTCCTCCCCTTGTGGAGTTCCTGCTTCCATACTGCTTCCTCTCTCTTGTTGGCCCAGTCTGCTTTCTACTATGGGATTTCATACCCCTCTTTTGGGGCTGCCTTCCAAAAGCTCATTCACATACTGGCCTCCCATCCCTTAGGATCAGGGAAGAGAGGGACAATCTTTAAGGTAAAGATTAGTCAAATAGAATCAGCCCGCTGGACAACCATCAGAAGTGTCCTATACATCTGTGAAATGGGGACAATCATACTTGTACTACATACCTCAGAGGACAATTCAGGATAAACTATTTGCAAAGCACTGCCTAAGTATGAGCATAACATGTCATATCTGCAAGCTAGCCCTCAAAACTCTAATGAAATTCTAGGGATTGGCACAAATAGAAATAAGATAATAATGTAGATTACTAGGAAAGGGTTGTAGAATTTCACAAATGATAGTAAAAGTCCCTGTGGTTTATAGATGGACTCTAGAGAGATCACTTAGTCTAAGCCACTCATATGAGAGATGAAGAAATTTATGTCCAGTTATACATCTATGTGGTTGTGGAACTACTAGCCCCAAATTAAAGATCCTACAAGGTATCTGTCCATCAAGGTTGTCAGATCCTTTGGTTGTTTTTTGTCTGAATTATGAGCAAAAGCAGGTCCTCATATATAGTAGGTGCTCAGGAAGTATTTGTCAATAGATTAAAATGAATGAATGATCAAATATTGTTCATCTAGATAATTACTTCTTACAATGTTTGGAAACAATTGAAATCAAGGATGTCATCCATCTGTTACTAGGAGAGAAGCTAAAATTGTTAGAGGAATAAGTTCTAACTATCCATTGTTCTGTGCTTCCTTATTTTTCCTTATTTTAATATGCTTAAAATTGCATTCTTAAGGCACTAGAGCAAGAGAACAGAAAAACATCAAAATTAAGGATGGGGTCTAGATTTTGGATTTTGTTGATACAGGCAATTCCCTATATCTATGCAGGATGATACCCTCTCTCTGCAATTTATAGTCTTAGAAAATTGTCTAGAGCCCTGAGAAGCTTGACATGTCCAAGGTCAAATAGCCAGAATTTATCAGAGATGAGAGAGTATGGCATAATAGATAGAGCACTTAAATCCAGGAAGACCTTAGTCCAATCTTTAACATGATAACAATTATAAGAGCTAGCACTTATATAGTACTTTATGATTAGCAAATTTTTTTGTTATCTATTGTTACTGTGAGATAGGCACTGTTATTATCCTTGTTTTACAAATGAGGAACCTGAGTCTGAGAAAAATTAAGAGATTTGCTCAGGATCACATTGTTAATAGCATCTGAGATAGAATTCAAACCCAGCCTTCCTGAGTCCAAGTTTAACACTCTCCTAGCTGCTTCCTCAGTATTATAATAATAATAGTTGGCAATCATACTGTTTTAATATTTTTAATATATTTTACATATATGTGTTTTTGATTCTAATAACAATCCTATGCTATTCTATGTTGGTGAATAGCAGGAAATTATAATTAAGATTTTTAAAAATAATAAGTTTTTTATTTCCAAAATACATACAAAAATAGTTTTAAACATTCACCCTTGCAAAATCTTGTGTTCCAAATTTTTCTCCCTCCTTTCCCCATACACCCCCTTCCCAAGACAGTAAATAATCCAATATAGATTAAACATGTGCAGTTCTTCTGTATATATTTCCACATTTATCATGCTGCACAAGAAAACTGAGATCAAAAAGGAAAAAATGAGAAAGAAAAAAAAAGCAAACAAACAACAACAAAAAATACTATGTTGTGATTCACATTCAGATCCCAGAGTTTTCTTTCTGGTTACAGATAGCTCTTTTCATCGTCTATTGGAATTGGCCTGAATCACCTTGATGTTGAAAAGAGCCCTTTGGGCATAGTTCCAAATTGCTCTCCAGAATGGTTGGATCAGTTCACAACTCTACCAACTATGTATTAGTGTTCTGGTTTTCCCATATCTCCTCCAACATTTATCATTATCTTTTCCTATTATCTGAGCCAATCTGAGAGGTGTATAGTGGTACCTTAAAGTTGTCTTAATTTACATTTCTCTAATCAAAAGTGATTCAAAACTTTTTTTTCATAGGACTAGAAGTGGCTTTAATTTCTTTGTCTTGATGATTAAGATGAACAAACAATCTGATACATCTCTATACAATTTAACTATGCTGGTCTTCAGACAACAGCTGTAAAGTCTTACTCTGATTCCTCATCAAAGTGAAAATGTGATTCTTGAGAGTATTGTCAGTAATGTGTAAATTCTGGAAGGTTCTGCTTTGGAAAATTTTCAGGTATGGGTCTGGTGGCAATGATGCTACAAGGATGAGTCCAGTGATGATTAGAAGGAATAGGATATTAATAGTTCTATTATCCCCTGTGTTTGTTATTAATGTTGTTCAGCCATTTCAATCATATCTGCTTCTTCATAACCCATTTGTGCTTTTCTTGGCAAAGATACTGGAGTGATTTGATATTACCTTCTCTAGCTCATTTTATAGATGAGGAAACTGAGGCAAATAGGGCAAAATGACTTGCCCCAAATACACAACTATAAATATCAGAGGTAGATTTGAACTCAGGTCTTCCCAATTCCAGGCCTGGTGCTCTATTAGGACCTCCATAATTCATTATGTCTAGATTCAACATGGTGTTCTGAAAGAGAGCCTGTGATGCCAGAGAATCTGAGGCAAAACAGATTGCTTTTTAATCTTTTAATGTGGAGAATTAAATAAACTAGCTGACCGATGGGACTTTGGTTCAAATGATTCAGTCCAGAGTGACTGAAGAACAGTGTTTATATAGATTGTTAACTAACAAAGCAAGCAGGTGATACAGAATGCTGTTATACAAAAAAAAATTATATTTCTCACAGCCTAAAGCAATAACTAGATGCATACAATGATGGGAATGGGTTTAGGATGTATACAATACTAGGAATGGGCTTAAGGGGACTTTCCAGGGTCTGTATTTTCTGGGAACAATAACTGATCTTCACTGAAGAAGCACCTCACAGGTGTGATGCCCAAGTAAACAGAACAACAGAAATAGGCAAGGTCATTCTATGGTCATGCTTATCACTTTGCTCTAGTGTGGGAGGCTAAGTTCAGGTTCTCATGAGAAACTTACAGGGTCCTTTTTGGTTAAGCAAGTCCACTACAAAGTCAAGAAGATTAGGGTCTTAAAAAAAATAGGGCAGCTAGGTGACCCAGTGGATAGAGCACCAGTCCTGAAGTCAGGAGGACCTGAGTTCAAATCTTGCCTCGGTCACTTAACACTTCCTGGCTGTGTGACCCTGGGCAAGTCACTCAACCCTAATTACCTTGGGGAAAAAACAACAAATAAACTTGGGTCCAAGTCATGTGGCTGACACATACTAGCTTGTATGTCCTTAGACAAGCCCCTTAACTTCTAAATGCCCTATGCAACTCTCTAAGATTACAACCTGAAGAGAATGTGGCTACCTGCACATATAGACTTTCCTCAAATAGGCAATGTTGTAAGTGGTGAAAAGTTATGGTGATGTGTTTTTATTAGCAAAGGCAAGGGTTAAACTTCTGGGAGAAGGAAAATGTAGAAGAAAAAAAGAAATGTTGACCTGAGAAAAGAAGGTTGCTGACTGATACTAGTACTCATTATACCCTATTCATATCCTTGTTACTGCCAACTATGGAGTAAGTCACTTGTCCTCCTCTCCTCCATATAGTCAGGACCTGATTTAGTCTTCTCCAAGGCAGTTCACACCCATTTCAAATACCTCAGCCTCCCAGTTCCTCAACATCCTGCTCTGCCAAAGCCACTTCAAACCACACACAGGAGTGGGTGTGATCATACCAAATACCTCTTTCCACATGCTGACTCAACTGAATCTACTCTAGATGGCACAATACATACTCATAATAGCTCTGATGGGAGATTAAAGGGTAGGAATTAATCACATATCATAAGAATTTACATTTATGTAGTACTTTGATATTTACAAAGCATTTTACTTTGATTGCATTTAATCCTCCTAAAGCCTTGTAAGTTAGGCATCATTACCATTTTCAGAGTAGAAAACTGCAGATTTGAAACATTGAGTCATGTACCCAGATTCACATAGCCAGTAAATCTTCCTACTTTCAGCACCTTCAGCACCAAACACACTACCCTGTACACAATAGGCACTTAATAAAAGCTTATTACATGGATAAATAAACGGATGCTAAAGCTACAAATCAATAAAATTGGCATATGTATATATATATTTTCATTATGAATCAGTAAATAAATACTTTTAAGCATCTTCTACTTGCCAGGCACTGTGCTAAGTGTGAGAAATACAAAGAAAGGCAAATGACAATCTCTGCTCTTCAGAAGCCAGAGTCTAATGCAGGAGACAGCAAGCAAATTATCTAGTGACATGTTATATACAAAATAAAAATCAATCAACAGAAGGAAGGTACTGGAATTAAGGGGGTTTGGAAAAGATTTCCTGCAGAAGGTAGGGTTTTAACTTAGACTTGAAGGGAGCTAGGAAAGTTGAAAAGCAGAGATGAGGAAGGAGGTTGTTTTAGTCATTGGAGGAGAGCCAGCAAAAATGCCCAGAGTTGGGTAATGAAATATCTTACAGTAGGAAAGCCAAGCTTGCCAGTATCACTAGATGGCAAAGTACAAAGTGGGGGATGGAAAGTATAAGAAGACTGGAAAGTTGGAGGGTGGGGGCAGGTTATAAGGGGTTTTATATTTGATCCTGGAGGTGAAAGAGAGTCACTAAGGATGATTGAGTATGTTGACCAGCAAAGACATATGAATATCATGACACAAATTAGTCATAAGTAAAACTTATAAACTTGCATCTAAACTGAAGAAGCTAGTAGCTGCCTTACTTTCCCAAGTCCCATCTCTCCAATCAATTGCCAAGTATTGTGGCTTTTATCTCCACAACTATCCCCTTCTTTCTCTCTTACATGACTACCACCCTAGTCATCATTTGCTTGGATTATTTTTATAATAGTTTCTTAATTGGTTTTTCTGCCTCAAGTTTCTTCTCTTTCTAAACCATCCAAGCTCCATGCAACTGCCAAAACCATGTTCTGAATCTCAATAAGCCATCATGGCTCCCTATTATATTGAGGATCAAATTAAAAACTCTTCAGTCTGGCTTCAATCTACATTTCCAAACTTTTTATAAATTGCTCCCCTTCACACACTTATTGGTCCAGCCAAATTGGCCTTGCTGTGCCTCACACTTCTAAGAAATCCCACCTCTCCTTTTCTTGCCTTTGCATAAGCTGTCTCCGTGCCTGAAATTCATTCCCTTCATATCTCTGCCTTTTGGAATTCCTGGTTTCCTTTAAAGCTTTTTCAAGAGCTGCCTTTTATGTCAAGCCTTCATTGATGTCTTCCACTAACATTATCTTGTATTTATTTATAGGTTATTATCTATATTTTCACATGTGTACTTGTTATTTCTTTTGATAGAATTTGTTTCCTAAGGGCTGTAAAAAGAACTGTATTGACCTTGTTTTATTTTACTGATTGTCAGTAGCTCATTAAATGCATTGCATTTAATGGAGAAATAATGGGATTTCGCCTTTCTCTTGCCATCATGCAACAGAAATCACTTAAACAGTTGGGTGTATAATAGAGCACTGCACATTGAATCTGCAAAACCTGAGTATGAAATCCCTCCTCAGATACTTATTAGCTGTGACCTGGAGCAAACCATATAATTTGTCTTAGTCTCAGCTCCCTTATCTTTAAAATAGAGACAATGATGTACTCTCACATGATTGTTCTGAAGGGTAAATAAAATCATGAGTCACTTTGCATTCTTTAAAATGCTCTGTAAATACTATCCATTACTATTTTTAGCCATTAGAAATTGCCTGTTACTTTTGGAATGGATTTTAGACTCGAATCATTTTCTCTTTTGTCTTTATCTTACCTGGATAGACCAGGACAAGGCAATGTCTGCTCTGTTGGTCTATAAGCTAAGTACTCAGCACAGTTTCATATCCAGAGGGGAACTTAATAATTAAGCTCAGATGAAGATGGACAAGGGGGGCAACACATTGGGACAAAATGAGGGATACATGTTGAATTAATTGAATGCTAATACAAAAATTAAAAGCCACATTTTGTTAGAGAATAGAATTCTATTTGTTCTGTCTCTTTTTCCTCTCTTCCTTTCTTTCACCTCCCCAATAATAATAACAGTCCAAATCCAGCCTCAGTCATTTAGTAGCTCTGTAATGTTGAGCAAGTCACTTAATCACTCTTTGCCTCAGTCTCCTCAATTGTAAAATAGGGGTAATAATAGTACCTGCTTCCTAGCGTTGTTGTGAGGCTCACATAAGCTAACAATTGTAAGGCATTTAGCACAGTGTTTGGCACATCATTACAAATAATAACTACCATTTATAAAAAGTTCCATATAAATATTAACAATTATCATCATCATCATTAATGTTAAAGGTATATACATTAATTGTAATACAAGTATATACATGCTTGTTTGAAAGCAAGATTTAGGAATAGGGACCCTTTAATCCTAAAATAGTCACTACTCTATAAGGTACCCAACCTATGCATCTGAATTAGAAGGTAGCTCATGGGGTATTACATTTACAAGTAGTTAGCAATCAGATATGGCTATGTATGTCAAAAATATATAAACAGCTGACAATTCTACAGGACATTAAGAGTTACATAGTACTTTAGATTCATGACCTCTATTATGAGATGTCAGAGAAGTATTATAGATATTACTAAACTAATTTTTACTAAGGAAAAACCTGAGGTCTAGAGTTGTTAAGCAATTTGCTTGTAGTCATGAATTGTTAGTCTCAGAGGAAGGTCTCTCTAGACCTCAAATTTATTGGCTTTTTTCACATATCCATCTATCACATACCAACTATCAAGCCTATTTTCTTCTGGGTGTTTTTTTTTTTCATCCAGCCACTCTTTCCCCCCAAAATAATATTCATTTTCATCTCTCTAGGTCTTTTCAATTGGTTGGGGGGCAGGGAGCGTGCAGGAAGTAAAAACTGTCCAGCTCCTATCAGCAGCAACAAGATGTAGTGGAAAGTTCACTGTATTTGGAATCATGAGACTTGACTGGTTTCGACTTCAGACTGTGTTATTCACTAGCTATGGGCTCTCTAGGCAAATTACTTTTTTTTTTTTTTTTAAATAAAGGATGTTGAGACAGCTAGATGGCAGAGTGGATAGAATACCAGCCTTTCAGACACTTAACACTTCCTTGGCTGTGTGACCCTAGGAAAGTCACTTAAACCCAATTGCCTCAGGGGAAAAAAAAAAAAAGGATGTTGTGCCAGATTCAAAGGATCCTGAATTTAGAGTTGGAAGGGACTTTAGAGATAATCTCAAATGGGATTGCAATGGAGACTCCTCCGGGCTCCATTATTAAATTTTTGTTGCAGGCAATTACACCTCAGAAATCAGAAAATGCTACAAAACAGGGCTTGATTTATTGTTTTGCTGATTGTCTAGACTTAAGAAAGTGATGAAAATGTTAACAATATGAGTTCAACTTCTAAGTGTGTCTTGCGAACTTTTTTTCCCCAGACATCCAGTTGTTAAATATTTTATGCCAATGAAATTAACAAAACTTTGTGTGAATTAACATACATTGCGGAGGCGGGAGGGGCCGGGAGATGTAAAGAGAGCCAGGAATAAAAAAGCACTCTTAAAAGTTGGGCTGCAGGTAGTATTTTTGAGTATTCTGCTGGACTGCTCATCCACTTAAGACACCCCCCCCCCCCCCCCCCCCCCCCCGCCAAGGGGCAGCTAGGTGGCGCAGTGGTTAGAGCACCAGCCCTGAAGTCAGGAGGACCTGAGTTCAAATGTGGTCTCAGACACTTCCTAGCTGTGTGACCCTAGGCAAGTCACTTAACCCCAATTGCCTCAGCAAAAAAGCAAAAAAAAAAAAAAAAAAGACCCCCGCCAAGCTTATCCTGAAGCAAATGCCAAACTCATCGCGCCCTCTTCAGGACCCTGCTAAGAGGCTGGCTCTTTGCTGTCACCACCCACGCGGCTGCTACTCACACCTCTTTGGGTTTCTTCGGCTGCTGAGAAATGAGCTGGACGCCTAACCCTCACCCCGAGCCTCGGAGATTCCACAAGGCCTGAGAAAGTCCACTGTGCTTCCACCCACCCCTAGTGGAGCCGGGGCGTGCTGAAGGAAACCCTTACTCAGATACTCACAGAAACACGCCCCTCCACCGCCCTCGTCACTCTCTATCCTCCTCCCAACCTGTCTGGTCTCCCATCCTTTCTTTGCTTAGATCGAGAGGAACCTGTGGGAATAGGAGTATTGTGGGGTTCTTCTTTTTTCCTCCCTCCACCCTGGGGCTGAGCTGCTGATCCCACCCCCCCCCAAAAAAAAGAAGAAAGAAAGGGGAGGAGAAATTAGCCCGAGATGGCTTCTCCTAGTCTTTAATAAGACTGTAGGGACGCCACAATCCCATCCCAGCAAGCGCACTCCACCTAGTCCTTTCCAGCTGTGACGAACCAGGACGGGGTCTCGTGGGAAGGTTGGGGACGTGGGGGGGAGGGCCTGTCCTGAAGCCCAGCTGTGGCACCTCACTTGGAACCAGTCACTAGTCCGGCAGAGGGTCTGACGAGCCCAACCGAACCCAGAAGTGCCAAAAGTGCAAGCCGAAGAAGCACTTTCAAGGCAACAGGTCTCCCCCTCGCATCCAACTTGGAGCAGCGCCTGAGAAGACAGAGCGGAAAAAAGCTACGATTTCAGTTCTCGGTTAGTTTCTCCCCCTCTCTCCTTATTGCTAGTTCTCTCCGACAACAGTGCCCCACAGGACAAGAAATCGAAAACTCAGCCCTGATGGGTTTCTGGAGAGAGGTGATCACTGGGAGTCATTTAGGTATCTGGGAGGAGGAAATATACTGGTCCAGTGGGAGATTTGTACCACAAGAGAAAAGGCACTTTTAGCACCCTGATCTCTAGTCTGGAAAAATACAGTGTTCTTCCCATTTTATTCTATGCAGAAGGAAACTCTTTGGGATTTCAGAAAGCACTAATTTCAATAGATATTTCTGAGGTGATGGAGAGGGTTGGGCTTATATTATACTCTTTATTAAAAGGCCACATTAAATGACTCAGTCTAGATAAAGACTCATTAAAGGACTATTCATGTTATATTTCTCTTTAACACTTCATTAACAAAGTTATTTCAAATATGATTTAAAACATTTGGGAGACTAAATTTTCTGATAATTTATGTAAAGATTCCATTCTATTGATTATTTCTTGAACTTCCTACTAGGCTATGTACCTTTTCCATGACTTGTTCTGTCTTGACCGAGAGTGGCAATGGGACAGGAAGTTAACAGGAAACTGTTGTGGCCTTGAAGGGGTTCCTTCACAAGACTTTTTGTGGAATGAAAGAGAGGAGTTTGTGGTGCCCCAGATGAGAGAAGTCCAAACTTTTCAGAGAACTCCCCCTCCCGACACACACACACACACATACACACACACACACACACACACACATATACACACTAACTTTTCCAAATTCTCTCTTTGAATAAGCAAAGATATGCTTTACTTCCTGCGATTCTTCAGCACTTATGTAGTTGGTTTGCTGTTTCTCAGCTCTGGGAGGAGCTGTTATTTCACATTGGCTTCTTAAAATGAGTCACTGTGCTGTTTAATTATATAGTTTTGTTAATGAACTTTTGAAAAATTAGACTTGCTTTTTATATGTGTTTCAAAATGACTACAGGTATGTTACATTGTGAATGTGAGATGAGAAAAGTGACAAATCAGACTTTCATTTCCTTTGGAAAGTATCAGTTGATACTTTGTATCAGAATGAACTAAGATAATTATTAAATAATAGTAAGCTCTGCTCATACATAACCCAAAGAAAATTAATCTCATTCTCATTTTGTTATTTTATTTTCTTTTGGACAGTGATAACATTACCTTTCAAATAGTATCGATCTTTAGGAAGTGGTTTCTGAAATGTCCTTTTCCTCTGTTCACAGTACTGTGGGACTTTACTGACACTTTACATAGCTGATACCTGAGCCAAGGGACAATTTCATGGGGAGGAACTATGCATTAAATCATATTTTAGGATCCCAGAAACCCTTATTGATACTGAGTAATAAAATTCTGGAAGAAAAGTAGACACCACCAAAAATAGGGGAAAAAAGAAAATATTTCTGAGAGAAAGAAGTTGGAGTCAGTGGATGAACTATGGCAACATAATTTAATTTACCAGAAGAGTGGTCTAGGTCAATATTCAGATATGTAGAAATGTGGTGAGGGTGGAAATATCTTAGACAACAGTGGCAAGTCATAAACTTTTATTATAAGTAAGCCTCGTTTTCATTACAGTTAAGACTTTCATTTGAAGAGTAAGGGCCTTTAAATATTTTTAATAATTCAGATTCATATTATTCTTTATCTTAAAATAAATTCCCTAAGGAAGCTAAAGAATAATATTTACTTCAAATTACATTGCTATTTTGAATAAAATAATAATACATGAATGGCATAGTGGTTTTTATACCCCACCATGCTGGTGTGGCTTCCAGAAAGTCAAGGATAGAGCATAATTATCTTTGTATCTTCCTCAGTACCTAGCATAGAAATGTACATGATAGGAAATTAATGGTTGTTAAATTTATGAATGAGTGAATACATTCATTCATTCATCTGATCCTAACTTATTTTGAAGTTATGCTCTAATGGCCAACATAATTTATTTTTAGAGTAGAAAACACTAAAATCTTTAGAAATAAAAACATTCAAATTGATACCCAAGTATAATAGATTTCTCCACATTCCATGTATGGGAAACCATACAATAGGAAACATTTACAATTGGTTGAAATTAACTTGACTTTTCTTAACCTCAAAATTCCTCTACTAGAACCATACACTTATTTATTTGCCCTGTACTGGGCAAACAAATTGATTGTACAAAATGGTACAATTATAGACATATTTTCCATGACATTGTTAGTAATTTAAATAGCAGAATGAGTATTTTGCTGACCAAGATTTATTAGTTTGTTCCATCTCAGCATGTGTTATAGTAACAAAAAATATTCTCAGATTCATACTTATGGTTTCTTTATTAACACAACAGAAGCTTGACTGTGGATAATCTTAGCAAAATTATACCTGCTGTTATGATTTACAGCACTTATATCTAAGGCCTCCTAATTCTTCTTCCTGCTTTATATCTTTCCCTACTCCAAACTCATCTCTTCACACTGACAATATGATTTTCTATAAGTCCAGATCTGATCCTGCCATCACCTTAGTCAGTAAATTTAAAGGTTCTCTACTGCATCCAGGATCAAACATAAAATTTTGTTTGGCTTTGGAATCCTTTTCCAATCTGACTCCAACCTATCTTTCTAGCCTCATTTATATATTACTCTCCTTCCTGTACTTTACAATTTTGCCCAACTGACCTTCTTTCTGTTCTTTACACATAATATTCCAACTCTCATTGCTCTGTCTTTGTGCTAGCCATACCTGATAAGCCTGGCATGCATTTCCTTCTCATCTTTACTTCACAGAATCCCTCATACCCTTTTAAGATGCTACTCAAACACTACTTTATATAGGAAGTATTTCCTGATTCCCCTTTCCCCCAACAGCTAGTCCTCTCTCAAACTGTCCTGTATTTATCTCTCTTGTATTTATTCTATATGTTGAGGTATAGATAGATAGATAGACAGACAGACAAACAGTTATTTCTCCGACTGAATGTCAGCTCCTCAAGATAGGGAGCATTTCATTTTGGAGGGGGGTTGTATTTTTATCCAGATTATATAGGATGGCCCCTGTGGCATAGTAGGCATTTAATAAATGCTTAATGATTGATTGCATCAACCAACACACTATTATTTTCCTAATTGTCTTGTTATATATACTTCCTAACTGAATTTTCCATCATCATGTTCATTTAGTGTTGTCAGAAGTAAGTATCCTGTCCTGATCTCAAAAAACAAAACAAAACAAAAAAACCTCAATAATCCTCCAATTTTACTTCCATTATGAATCAAACATGATTTTATCCATTCTTTATTCCCTTTTTACCTTTTCTTCCCTCTCTCCCTGCTCATGGTCAAACTGTGAATGTAACTTCAAAGAAAATGCTTCATCTGTAGCATCTCCCCATGCTATACAACTGATCCCTCTTTCCCCCTTCCTTCAATATATACACGCAGTTTGTATCTTCAGAATATCGATTTTGCCGCACATCTATCCTGTGGCCAAAACTGAGCATAGCACCTTCAACTAATTGTTGAAGCACCATTTCACCCCATGTGATTGGTGGTGGGAGTACATGGGGAAGAAAGCAGAGAAAACTTTACCCTAGCTTTTATGTAATCAATCTTGGTTAAGTTATTTTAGTCAAATGTTAGGCAACTCAGTTTCTTCATCTAACTTGTCCTTGATTTATTGGTAGACTTTTTCATCTGGATTGGTTATCTTCAATCTTCCCAAGTTTTTGTAAAGGAAATGATATTCTTCTTTCCTGGTCCATCTATATTGGTTGCCATATGATCTACTGTAGAAGATTTTATCACACAGATCTTTTACTGTCTTTGTTGTGATAATTATATACTTAGACCCCTATGTTTTGCTGCTAATCTGTTCTGTACAACTGTTGAGAGTCTTTGGGGAAGCAGGTAGGCATCAGAACTCAAAATTATAAAATAGGCCTAACAGAATCTCAGAGTTGGAAAAAACTTGAATATCATCATTGTTCTTAATTTTTTTTTAGCATTTTGATGAAGCTTTAGATCTCTCTTCTCAAAATAATGTCTTCTGGCTTTGTTGTTTAGTCATTTCAGTCACATCTGACTCTTCATTATGCCATTTGGAATTTTCTTGGCAAAGATACTAGAATGGTGTGCCTTCTTTTTCCAGTTCATTTTATAAATGAGGAAACTGAGACAAACAGGTTGAGGTTGAAGTGACTTGCCCAGGATCACATAGCTAGTAAGTGTGGCTGAGACCAGATTTTAATTCAGGTCTTTCCAATTCCAGGTCTAGTGCTCTATTATTGTACCACTTAGGTACAATAAATATGTAAAATATCATACCTACAATTACAAAGGAAACCAAATGTATTGATATGTGTGTAACACATACACACACATACATATTCCTATACAGTTCACTGACCCCCTGAAATCTATTCCAGGTTAAGAACCCCTGTTCTATCTAACAACTCTAATGTATAAGCCTCTTCTACATCATCTCCAGTAAGTGGCTGTCTAGTTGCTATGTTATTTTTAGACTATTTTGGTTGTTAGAAACATCATCCTTATATTGAGCCAATATCTGCCTCCCTACAACTTCCATTCATTGGTCATTGGTGCCATTTACATGGCACCTTCTGAATATTTGAAATATCCATATCATATCTCCCCCTCAGTACTTTTTCCCCCAAGCCAAATATCTTTACTTTCTTCTAATCATTTTCATTTGACATGATTTTCTGTCTTCTGACACTATCTTGTTTTCCCTTCTCTGGATCTATTCCAATTTGTTGACATCCATCATTAAATGTAATAGCTGCAACTCACTCATGCATTACTCTCCTGTTCCAAAAAGCTCCAGTTACTCCCTATTTTGTTAAGGATCAAATATTAAGGCCTGTGTTTAACATTTAAAGCCCTTCACAAGTTGGCTTCAGTTGACTTCTCCAGCTTTATTACACATTACTTCTCTTCAACCAAACATTCTATACTTCAGCTAAATTGATCTATTTGCTGTCCCTCATAGGTAACATTTCACCTTTTGTCTCTGGGGGCAGACTGTTCCCCATAACTAGAACATATTCTGTCCTCATCTCTATCTCTTAGAATCACTAGCATCCTCTCAAAGCTTAGTATGTATGCATGTATTGTGTATATACATATGTATATATGTATTATATATTATATATACACACATGTATATATTGTATATAGACATATTACATATATATAAATACTTTACAAATCTTTAAATGCTACATTTGTCGTTTAATCATTTTTAATCATGTCTCACTTTTCATGATCCTTTTTAGAGTTTTTTTTCCACAAAAATACTAGAATGGTTTGCTATTTCCTTCTCCAACAAACACATTTTACAGATGATATACTGAGGCAAATGGAGTTAAGTGATTGCTTACAATCATACAACTAGTAAGTATCTGAAGACAGATTTGAATTCAGAAAAATGAGTCTTCCTGTTTCCAGGACCTGCACTCTATCCATTTTGCCACCTAGCTGCCTCATAATGTATTACCTGGATATTAATTATAATTCTCCCAACTCTGCAATCACTTTTTTTTTTTTTTTTTTGCTCTCTCTTGTCTGTGAGTTGCCTGGAGTACACAAGAGGTTAAATGATTTGCTATATATAGTTTATATTTATTGATCTAATAATCTAATAGCTCTTGTTGGGTCCTTGAGCTGGGATACTATACTATCTTACTCTACACTCAAAAGTTCTTTTTAGTAGATCTCTACATGCAGTGATTGATTAGATTCAGTCTTAGAAAACCCTGGCCTCTAATGACAGAGGCTAATCTCTTTTTCTCACTCTTTTTTGGTTTATAACATTCTCCACATTGGTAACCCTGGAGAAAATTATTTAAAATTAGATTTGGCTCCTGTTTAGAATCTCCCTCAAAGTGGGGAGTAGAATATTCAATATACCTGAAAAATAGATATGGGACAAGTATCTATATTCTTCCACAAAAGAAATGTTTAATGTGAAATGCTTTCACAAACACAAATTGACAAAAAAGCTTTAAAAAGCTGTCATAATTTACTGTTAAATTCAGTATAAAGGCTGTTATATCTTCTGGTGGAAAGATAAGAATTAAACATAAGAACATGAAACAATTTACAAGCCATCATTTTATATTTCCCTTCACCCTGTGCTATCCCCTTCAGGACATTGTGTGCAGTAAGCCAGAGTTTAAGCTCTGTCCTCTTGTATGTGGTAAATTATCAATTTATATTAGTGGAATTGGATTGAATTGTTTATATGTTAAGGGGGTGTAGTTATTGATGTTGAGTTTCTAACTTCAGACTTTTGTTTTAATTATGGAAGAATTATGAAAGCTGGATTACCTGAGGGAAGGAGGTTTCTTATCCTAGTAATCAGTAACTGCTCTACAGAAAAAGAGGAATCTTTTCTGAAATCTGATATAACTATGAGATGCTCTGTGATGGTAGAGAAGAGCAGAAAAAAGAGAAGAGAAGAGCTATAACTAGCAATTTCTGTGCCAAAAAAGGGAACACAGGGGTTGGATATTTGTATGCTGAAGGGAGGAGGAAGTAATACTGGGATAAAATCACTACCTCTGCTGCCTTGGTGGTAGAACAGAGAAGAAAGGAAATGCTCTCTTTGTTGGCAAACTCTCAATTCATTGCACTGGGTCAAATGTCCATTCCCCTACCCTGGCTTTTATTGATAGAAGTCAATTGTTTACATTTACATGCTGTTGTTGTTGCTCCTCATTCATGACATCAGGGAGGTGATGCCATGACAAGCATTTAAGTGAGGGAGACTGTGTAAGGTCACCTGCCTCACTTTCCCCTCCAGAGCCATTTGGGTACAGTGGCAGAATATGGATTAAGACAACTGGAAATAGCCCTGGATGAAGTGAGACACCTTGTCTTTTTTAAGGCATGGCCTTTAGGAGGCCTCAGTTTGACTGAGGCAACACCCATTCAGTGATTAAGGCTATAAAGCAATTGAGGCAACAGATTTCCTCTTTCACCTAGTCCAAAAAAAAAAAAAAATCTATTTAGATTTTTATTTATTTAAACGAATAAGTGAATCTGGTAGGGGAAGACCCTCAGGGTTTCTGCCCAAAGATTGACATTTACATGCAACTTTAAGAGACTAAGGTAGGTAGCTTCATTTGTAAGCAGCACCAAATGTTCAAAAGTTGAAAAAATATATGCAATCTTTAAAGGCAGAATAGATAGTAAAAATTTTTCTTGGAAAACAATTGCAATGGTTTTGGTGGGGGGAAGAGGGATTTGATGGATTTGGAATAGTCATAGTTCAGAATTAAGGATTTCTCAATGGATAGTCATATGTAAATTGTCATCTTGAAGCATGATATAGTAGAAAGAATACTAAACTAGGAATCAAATGAGATGATTTCAAATCCTAGCTCTGTTATTTACTGAGTTTGTTTCCTTGGGCAAACAATAACTTTTCAAAACCTCTTTTTCATTCAGCTGCAAAATCAGAGATTGGAACTAAATTATCTCTAAGATTCTTCAAACTCTAGATCCTATAATCTAGCCTTCTATCTGTGGCATTGATAGTTTGGGTTTTTTTTTTTTTTTTTTTTAAGTTTTTAGGAGCAGGAGATTCATCAGTAAAATTTATTAAGCCTCTATTGTGTGCAAGAAAATATATCTGCAGAACCAGGAGATCATTATACACGGCAACAACAATACTATATGATGATCAATTCTGATGGACATGGCTCTCTTCAATAATGAAATGTTTCAAACCAGTTCCAATTGTTCAGTGAAGAAAGCCATATACACCTAAAGAGAGGGATATGAAATGTGGACCACAAAATAACATTTTCATGCTCTCTATTGATGTTTGCTTGCATTGTGTTTCCTTTCTCTGATTTTTTTTCTTGTAGATACGATTTTTCTTGCACAACAATAAGTGTGGAAATATGTATACTTATATTCGATTTGTCAAGTATTTTAACATAATTAACATGTAGTGGATTTCCTGCCATCTAGGGGATGGATGGGGAGTAGGGGGTGAAAATTTATAACAGAAAGATTTGTAAGGGTTAATGTTGAAGAATTACCCATACATATGTTTTGCAAATAAAAAGTTTTAATAATAAAAAAATGAAAATATATCTGCATTTTAGATGATACAGAGTTTAGATGAGATGTAGTCTACACCCTCCAGGGAGATAAATACAAATATAACTATAATATACAATATTTCATGATTACTACATATAGAAGTACAAAGTAAAGGGGAGGTATTGGGGCTACTCCACTATTAGACCAGCATTTTGAAATGTTTCTATATCTGATATATATTCTTATACATATACATCTATGCACATATGTTTAAACATGTGAGTGTATATCCATCCAGCCTCAAAAACTTACTAGTTGTGTCATGCTGGGCAAGTGACAATCTTTTTTTTTTTTTGCTTCAGTTTCTTCATCTATAAAATAGAGTTAATAATAGCATCTTCTTTCCAAGATTGTTGTAAGGCTCAAATGAGATAAAATTAGTAAGGCACTTGTGTGAATTTGACAGCACTTCATAAATGATAGCTACTGCTAGCTATTATGGCATTACAATTTATTGAAATTTTCTGTTTTCAGAAGGAAGAATTAAGAATGATTACTATACTTTATATGTAGGCTAAGTTAGTATATAAAATTGCCCTTCAGCTTTCTTTTCTGACTAACATATGAGAGGGAATATCCATATGCTGAAATATATATGATATATATATATGTGTGTGTGCACAGAGATAGATGTATTCCTAAAAAAGAATATATGTATAGATATAGATATAGATATAGATAGACATATAAATTCTATTGAATTTTTCCTATTTAATTCTCCACATTGGATTTTTATTTTCTCATTGATTTTTTTTTCAGAATCAATTTACATGATTCATTTCAATGGACCCTTTACTGCAGTCAAAGTCTTTCTCAATGTTTACTGTTAGAATTGTGTTATAATGAATATGATATAATAAAGTGCTCAAATATTTTGAAGTAATTTTATATAACCAAAATATATGTGTGTATACATACATATGTGTGTGTGTATAACAAATTTACTTATTTACAAATCATGGAAAATTATGGTTTGTAATTGCTGGTTATATTACTATAAGAGTATGCTTATTTAGAGACACCTCGGCCTGGGAGTCAGAAACCCCTGAATTAAAATCCAGCCTCAGACACTTACTAGCTATGACCGTAAGCAGGTCACTTAATCTTGTTTACCTCAATTTCTTCATCTGTAAAATGAACTGGAAAAGGAATTGGCAAATCACTTCAGTACCTTTGAAAGAAAACCCTAAATGGAGTCACAAAGAGTTAGAAAAATATGCTTATTTAGAGGAAATAAACACATATCATTTGTTTATACATTTATATATGCATATATATACATATAAATTCTATTGGATTTTTCCTATTTTACATATTACATATCTGTATAATGATATGTGCACATATATACATGTGTTCATATTTTAATCATAAGGGATCAATTTTCTTTTCCCTATAGCTGCTTAGATTTAAAAACTTTAAATGAGCCTATCAAGTTTTGTTTAGTAGTTAAAGTTGCTCTGAAATTAGACTTCACAACCAAGGCTGACCTAGAGAAAATTTCCACTTAGCAAAGTCCTCCTTGCTACCCTCTGACTGTTAAAAATCTCTCACTGAGGTTATCACACCCAGGCCTGCCCTCCCTACTTAGCATCCCAACTTCTAGATTTATCTCCACTTTCTCCATTTAAAAATTTCATATTGTTCCCCCAGGGTCTTATTCTCTACTTTCTAAAATGACAACTTGTGATAAACTAATCTCTGATTAAGCTTGTGGTTAATTATATTAACTCTCATAAGTACTTCCATTTTAACAGGGGTTCTTGAATATTGCAAATTCATTAATCCCAACAATGAATCACTAAGGGTAAAACACCAAACTTGGTAGTAGACAAGTGTAGGAGAGGCTTGGGAGATGATGGTGGGAGGAAGTTTAAGTGTGATATCTATTAAATTATATACCAATCATATAGATGCAACTATCTATATGACTGCCAATTCTTGCTTACTTGTAAAAAGGTAAATGGGCAGTTAGGTTAATTAAGCAAGTAATCTCTTTTAACCTGAGCAATCTAGATTGTTTATCTAGGCTGTTATAATTTAAACTCTTTGCTCCTTCTCCTTCACTGAATCCTTATCTTCCTGGCAGTTGAAAGTGAAAAGGCCCTATCTTTTTTTTTTTTTCTTCTTGGACTATAATCTCTTCTTTAGCAATCTCATTCATTCCCATGGCTTTAATTTCAGACACAGACTTCAACTAATGTTACTCCTATTAAAAAGTATTCAGTGATCCTTAATAATTCTCTAGGATAAAATAAAAGACCCTTCTGGCATTTAAAATCTTTCAGAGTAGAGCTTCTATCTACCTTTTCAATCTTATTTTCACAATTATTCCACTTCACATAGTTTTCATTATGGCCAAACAATCCTGTTAGCCTTTACCTGGGCCAACCCCATGCCTGGAATGTATTCTGTCCTCACCTCTACCTCTTGGAATCCCTAACTTCCTTCAAAGCCCAGTTTAGCTATCACCTATTACATAAAGCCTTTCCAGATCCACCCCAAGTTTGATAAAATTCTTTATTTCTATTGAAATTACTTTGTATAACTTTGTTTTTGCTCTCCTATGAATAGTTTGTATCCTCTTAGGAGAATATAAGCATCTGTGGGGCAGGGGCCAGGCTGTGAGTGTTTCTTGTCTGATGCCCTGCACTAGACCTTATATATAGTACCTACTTGAAAAATGTGTTTGAATGAGCTCTGTAAAAGGCTCTGGCAATGTAGGTCTGGTCATAATAAACTGATTCAACCTGAGTCTATATTATTCTTGTCCGAGAAAACCACTTGAGGTTTAGCATGAAAGAAACCAGTGGGTGACTGAAGCAGATATAAAAGTCTACATTATTTTTTCTAAAGTAACTTTATGATCCAACAACCAGAAACTTTAAAACTTTTTAGAAAAGTAACTCAACCTCAATTCAAGGCATCCAAGATGTTCATTAGATCAGCCAGATAGTGCAAAATACAAAGTGCTGGACCTGGCATCAGGAAGACCCAAGTTCAAATCAGGCCTCAGATACTAAGTTATTGTGTGACCCTATTACTTAACTCTATTTGCCTCAGTTTCCTCATCTGTAAAACAAACTGGAGAAGGAAACGGTAAACCACTCCAGATCTTTTCCAAGAAAACCTCAAATGGGGTAACAAAAAGTTGCACACAATTAAAACAATTGAACAATAACAAACAACAACAAGATGGATCAATCCAGTACTAAATTCATCTTAAAGGATAGCAAATTGTATGGTATTGAAGTTTATGCTTATGTTATGTGTTTGGTGAAGGTAATTTTGCTATGTGTGTGTATATACATACATACATATATATATATGTATATATATATATATATTCAATTATTCAATACAGGAAGTACAAAGTATTGTTTGGTAAATATCTCCCAAGTCTGAAAAGCTTGTGTAAATGCATCTATTTTACTAATTGGGAAAAAAAAAAAAGAATTTGAGAAAAGACTCAGAGCCATACAGCCTGGTTAGTTGGCATTTGCCTTTAAATATAGGGAAGTGGAACTCTGTATACAAGATACAAGAGGCAGCCTCAGTTTTCACCTGTCCTTACAAATGAACTTCCTTTAGAATATATAAGTTTAGAAGTGGCTCCAGTCTTAAGTCATAATGAGAGCCCTGTTCATGCTTTACCTTAGGTCACAAAGAAAATATACCAAATGCAGCGCCAGCCCTGAAGTCAGGAAGACCTGAGTTCAAATCTGGTCTCAGACACTTAACATTCCCTAGCTGTGTGACCCTGGGCAAGTCACTTAACCTCAATTTCCTCAGCAAAAAACAAAAAAAAAGAAAAGAAAAGAAAAAAAGAAAATATACTAAATGAAAACCAATTTCTTTTTTCATCCACATAAGTATTTTAATTAAGAAGTTTGAGTTGAGTGCTAAAAGCCCATTAGGTCATAGTATCATTTTAACAACATTCAACAAAAGTTTAAGGCATCTGCAATGAATATGACTAAGCACTGGGGATCAAAAAAGATGCACAAACCCTGCTGTTGGGAAGTTTATGGCAGAATGGGGTCCTGAGATAGGTAGAGATGTTCACAACTGTGATTAAGGGAGAATTGATAAGTGTCAATGTCCAGAAAAGCACTATGCAAAATCTGAAGAGAGAAAGATCGTTTTTGCTAGTAAGGTCAGAAGGTGAGTATAAGACTTTATATAACAATTTTTGCAAGTACTACAAACCACATGGCAAAAGATTCCCTCTGAGAAGACTATGTGGAGTAGACAAGGCAAACTAGATTAATATTGAGCTCAAAAATTGTGTGGCCTACCACAGACAGGAGAGAGGAGGAAATTCTTTTCTAGTTTCATATTTTAAGTCATTATTCTTGCCAGCTATGAACAAAGACCAATTGTTCATTTATTTATTTATTTTTGCTTTAAACTTTGTGATACATTTTATTTCCAAATGGTGTTTTTCCCAAGTTACATGTCAAGAAAATTTTTAGCATTCATTTTTTCAAGATTTGAGTTCCAAAATTTTCTCCTTTCCTCTTTCCCCTCCCTTCTTTTGAAGATGGTAGACAGTTTGATATATATATACATATATATATATACATATGGTATCATGTAAAATACATTTCCATATTAGTCACAGTTGTGAAAGAAGAAACAGTTCAAAGGGGGAAAAAAGCAAAAGGAAGAATAAAGTAAATGAAAAAAATATGTTTTGATATGCATTCAGAGTCTATTAGTTCATCTGTTTATGGATAGCATTTTCCTTCATGAGTTCTTTTGTACTTGTCTTGAATCATTGTATTGCTGAGAAGAGATGAGTCAGTGAAAGTTAGTCATCGCATGGTGTCTTATACATTGTATACAATGTTTTCTTGGTTTTGCTCATTTTACTTTGCATCAATTTGTACACGTTTTTTCAGGTTTTTCTGAAATCTGCCTGTTCATCATTTCCTACTGCACAATAGTATTCTGTTATATCCATATACTACAGCGTATTAGCTTTTTTGCTTCTAAGCTACTATAGAGCTTTTCACAAGTGCTGTCAACCTTGTCAAACTTTGGTTCCCTAGTACAAAGTTACAAGCCTAATCTAGTCTAGTCTAGTCTTTAGATCCAAAACATGAATATTGTGATTCCTAGAGACTCCTAGAATATTGCGACTCCCAGATTTAAGAACAGTGTATTTGGGAGTCAAAACAAGCTAAGTCATTTTAGAGATTTTCTTGTTTTCCTATCCTGTGATTTTTGATAGTAAAACTGCTGCCTTGGATTCATTTTTGTCTGAGTCATTATAGGCAACATCTAGGCTTTCTAGTGCAGACTTCTTCAAAAATCCCAGGTGGTAGTTCTTAACCCATAAGCAGAGGAATATTCCCCAAATTGATTCAAGCCTTTTGTGATACTAGAAGGGTTATATAATCATACATTCAACAGACATTTTGTTTTGATTGGCTGCCATAATGTAAGATAACTTAAATGGGGTTTACAAAGATCCTGTTTAGCAGCAGGATCATTTCAGAAAGGCCTGGAGAGACTTACAGAAACTGGTGCTAAGTGAAATGAGTAGAACCAACAGAACATTGTATACAGCCACAAGACTATGTGATGATACACTCTGATAGACTTGGCTCTTTTCAACAATGAGGTGATCCAGGCCAATTTCAATAGACTTGTGATGGAGATAGCCATCTGCATCAAGAAAGAGGTATATGGAAATTGAATAGGGATCACAACATACTATTTTCACCTTTTTTGTTGTTATTTGCTTCTTTTTTCTTTCTCTTTTTTTCCTTTTTGACCTGATTTTTCTTGTGCAGAATGATAAATGTGGAGATATGGTTAGAAGAATTGTACATGTTTGACGAATATTGAATTACTTGCTGTCTAGTGGAGGAGGGTGAGGGAAAAGGAGGGAGAAAAATTTGGAACACAAAGTTTTGCAAGGGTGAATGTTGAAAGCTATCTTTGCTTGTATTTTGAAAATAAAAGGCTATTATTAACATTTTTTTAAAAGAAACAAAGATCTGGATTCTGCTTAGATGAATGGAATGTTATCTCCTTTGATGCTAGATGACTATTTGTTCTACTTGACCCCAGAATTAGTAGCAATGGAAAGAAGTTACAGAAACAGATTTAGGCATTATGTAGGGAAAAATTTCTAACCATCAATCTAAAAGGGAAATGAGAAGCTTCAGGAGAAAATAGGTCCTTCTCCATTAAAATACTTCATATCAAGGTTGAATAACTACTTATTGGGAATGCTAAAGAAGGAATTTTTGTTCAGTAAATATTGGACTTCATACTGTGTGAGGCCCCTTCAGCCTCTGAGGTTCTCTGTGATGCTGGTGTGGAAGTAGGGACTGATATTTTATTCATTGAAGATTATTCAGAGAAGATTGTTACATGGCAAGAGTGAAACTGGAATGTGACTTTGTGATATGTCCAGGTTTGGAGATATAAAGCTGACATAGCAAATGCCATTTCCTCCATGAAGCCTTCTCTTATCTTTCCAAGCCATAAATTATCTCATCATTCTTGAAACTCATCCAGGGTTGTTCATTCACCTTTGGTGTCCACCTATCACCCAATTCTCAATTGTGGCTCCAAGAAGCTATAGCAGTAAGAATTGTCTTGGCAAACCCATTAACCCAGATTGAGGGTAGTGACAGGTCTCAAACCTGTCAGTAAATTAGGGGAATATCTACCCCAAATATGTGAAGATATATTCCACACAATGGAATGGGTGCATGAGAATAATTTGTTCCAATTGTCATGAAGGTGGCTGAAGTAGGCACTGTAGAGCATCTAGAGCTTGATCAGACATAGAACATGCTAAGGCCATCCACTGTGCCCTGACACCAGTTGTCTTGACTTTTGTCCTGCCACTGGATTTCAATGACTCTGGAAGAAGTGGGAGACTGACAACTTTGCACAACTCTGACTCACATAAATCCAATTTATGTGCAAGTTTAGACATAACTGTGATGTCACTAGTCCCTTTCAAAAATGAAGGTCGCACAACATCTCATTATTCTGAAAACTTATAAAACTTTGTTCTTTCAGTTGAAAATTTTAATTCTGTTCAGCACTGGACCTTAAACCTAAATTATGTGATTTTGCTATTGTAAGGGACTTCAGGATGAGGAAACTCTCTTACCAATGCAGATTGAAACCTTTCTTGCAACTTGTAGTTTTAGATAAATTATCTAGAGCACTTGATTAGCCCAAAGTCTTTCAAGTCAGTATGTCTTAGAGGTGATACTTGAACTCAGGTCTTCCTTGTTCTGAGGCTAGCTCTCTATTAAATCACTGCTTCTATACTTATATGTCTTATTCATAATAGATTTTTAATAAAATTTTGTTTAATTCACTGGAGGTATAGATTGTTAAATGCCTTTCTGATCCTTTTCAATTCTGGCATTCTGTGATTCAATCAAATATGTTTTTTTAAAAGGACATTAAAAAAATGTTTTAAAGGAAATCTTGGTTTCTGATCTAGTTTTTTTTTAATTTCTTTATTTTATCTAAACACATTAACATCCCTTTTTTATAGAACCCCCTTTTTCATAAATTTCTTGGTGATCAGTTTAGTTTATATTTTTTGCATAAGGAGTGTTCTGATGAAATAACTCTGGTGACTTAATCTGACTGTCAAAGGCAGGGTGTTTTGTCATCTGGGCATATCTTTGAAACTTCCTACTTACTGTGGTTTGAACTCTTATGGTTCATTAGGATACTATTCTATCTTTTGTTTTCAAAACAGTTGTTTTCATTTCAGTTGAATGTTCACCTGAAACATTAAATTTGTATGGTTATTATGAATATTATCAGTAATTAAGGGTATGCAAATATCAAAGTGTCAAATTTTAGAAGAATTATTTTATTTTAATGCAAAAAGATTTTTGATAAATATTTTCTGAGACAATCGTAGCTCTAGCAATAGATAAATAAGGGAAACTTGTTATTTGAGAGTAAGTACTTTTCATATTTATCTAGTGGTTGTATTTGCTTTTTAGAGAAATATTCTCATATGATTTTTAAAGTTTAAAGGGATGTTAGAGCTATCTGAGCCAACTATCTCATTTGATAGATAAGGAAACAGAATCAGAACCAGAAAAACTTGGCATTGCTAGTTGCTGACAGGGCTAAGACCCAAGTCTAGATTTTTTGAATCATCCTTGCTTATCATTAAACCAAAATACTTCAAAAAATTATATCTGCTTTGTGGTAATGTTAGGGGCATTAAAATCATGTTTCTCTATATATACTGACTGCTATGAAGCCCATGGTAATACTTCTAATATGAACAGCAATACATATAATAACATAATCAAACCATCAACTATTTATTAAACATGTTAAACATTGTTCTAGGCTCTGGGATACAAAAATAAACCAGGTCCTACCCTAAAGGCAGGTAACATTCTGTCATGATCATATAGTCCCACCTCCTACCTTTTTCTGGTTATATTTGTATTGGACTTAATTTTTTAGATATAGATATTCATCCCAAAGAGATGCCGGGGCAATTGGTGGTACAATGTATAGAATACTGGGCCTAAAATCAGGAAGACCTGAGTTCAAATCTAATCTTAGACACTTATTAGTTGTGGGTTCCTGGGCAAGTCATTTAAATTATTATTATTTTTTTTTTGCTTCAGTTTTCTCATCTGTAAAATGGGTATAATAATAGTGCCTACCTCTCAGGTTTGTTGTAGGATCAAATGAAATAATAATTTTAAAGAGCTTAAAAGAGTGTCTGGTACAATATAAGTACTATATAAATGTTAGCCATTATTATTGTTAAGAGAGAAACTAAAATTAATGATGCTAAAACAGTGAATTCCTGAAATGAGTTTCAAAAAAAAAAAGAAAGAAAGAAAGAAAGAAAGAAAGAAAGAAAGAAAGAAAGAAAGAAAGAAAGAAAGAAAGAAAGAAAGAAAGAAAGAAAGAAAGAAAGAAAGAAAGAAAGAAAGAAAGAAAGAAAGAAAGAAAGAAAGAAAGAAAGAAAGAAAGAAA
>JAJPUD010002318.1:269513-306538 GCA_023553655.1 Myrmecobius fasciatus
CATAATTCTATGGGGAAGAACTTTATCATGTATTCCAAATAGGTAAAAATCATATAATTATATTGTGGATAACAATATTAAAAGAAGTAGGTGTTTTACAATAATTTTTAATTTCCTCTTTCACTTTCTAGACATATCTTGCTTTGAGGTTGTTAGCTTCTTTTTTGATTTAGATACTTTTTATTATTTAGCTTCTCATTAATTTTTACTTTTTTTTGGTTCCCATGTGAGTATTATTTTTTGTCTTAAAAATGTTCTTCCTTCCCCATGACTGTTTTGTGCCTCAATCACCCTTTGTCTTCAAAACCTTAAGGGTTATTCTTAATTTTTCCTCTCTTAGAACTCTCATGGTGAACTAGTTACCAAATCTTATTGATTCTATTTCTGCAGCATTTCTCATGGACATTCCCTTTTCAGTCACAGCATGCCCATACAGGCCCCCATTACCACCCATCTGAACCCCTGAAAATGTGTTCTCTAAAAAGTCTTTTCACCTTCACTGTCTTCCTCTTTAAATCATCCCTCATACTACTGCCAGATAATCTTCCTTCATAAAACCTTGGTTATATTACATCTTTGCCTACAAATCTCCATTTGTTACCTACTGTACCTGAAAACAGCACTATTGACAATTGATACTTTCTAGGTTAACAATTCAAGGTAGGTAGCATTCTGTCATAATCATATAATTCAAACTTCCCCTTTTTCTGGTTTATATAGAAGGAAACTTCTAGTCCAACAGGTCTATCTTAGCATAAAGATGAGATATGTGTGGAATCTTTGAGAAAATGTTGATCCTCCAGACTAGGGGCAGCCCTGGGCAGATAGCCAATGATGTGGCCGATGTAGATACCAGATGATGATAGGCACCAAAAGTTAGGGTTCAGTCATGTGAAGAATTCACAATGGCCATTCTCTTTGGCAAAAGGTAGACTTATTTAGGGAAGAGGTTACAGACAAAATGAAGGGATACAATAGACACAAGGAATGGTAAACATAAAATAGAATTGGGAAAGCATAGAAAGGGGTTTTAGCAATTAATGATGGAAAAGGCAAGTTCTCTGGTGGAACTTGCCATTTACCAGGAGAAAAGGAACACCCCATGAGGTTGGGGCATGCCCTTAGCTAGCAGCCTCAATTCTGAAAGGGACTGAGTACCCTAAATGAGTTAGCTACCTAATAAGGAGAAGTAGGATCAGGAGAGACACCATAAGGCTTAGTGGGGTTAGGAGAGAATACAGAGGTATGGGGAAGAGGTAAGGAAAAAGACAGCTCGAGGCAGAGTGCCATGGCTGGCTGACCCAAAGGAGGGCAGTGAGTATGGCATGGCCACAAATAGCTTCTATAGGGGGAAAAAACCTCAGGGACATGACTAAGATTTCTGACAGGGCATGGCAAGGTGAGACTGTGCAAGACCACTTCAGAGGGTGGGCTCCCAGGGGTTTGACATAATTTGGATTTCTGATTGGGCAACCTCTCCAGAGGGTGGGGCCATGGAGCTAAACTGATCTCTATCAGTGTCTTTTCCCAGCTTTGCCTCAGGAACCATTCAGGACCTTATCAGCTAGTAACAACTTTTGGGTACTCTGAGGACAAGCAGTAGCCAGTAGTCAAACTCTTAATCATGATTCACTTACTAGGAGAGGGCAGTTCCAGAGACTTTTAGAAAACTCTCTATATGTTTACGGAATAGAACTTAACTATAATATTCTCCCAAATATGCTCATATTTAATGAAGAATTCTTTAAGAGACAGCACAGTATTGTGCAAAGAGAACTAGATTTGGAAACTTGGGTTTAAATCTGAATTGTGCCATGTAAACTTTCTGTGTGATCTTGATCAAGATACTTTATGTTCCTGGTGTTAGCTTCCTTGCTTGTAAAATGAAGGGTTTGAACTAAAAGATCTCTAAAGTATTTTTCAATTCTAAATCCTGCATTTAAATCAGAGGTTGCTAGGTGATACAGAAGATAGAATAACCTGGAATCAAGATAAACCTGAGTTCAAATTCGGCCCCAGGTGCTTTGGGGACATTCTATATTAAGCATATTCTATATAGAAGATAATGTTCTAAGTGCTTGAGAGATACAGAGACAAAAATAAAAAACTGACTTTTTTCTGAAGGACCTAACATTCTTCTGGGAAATACAACATATGAACTGATGAATAAATACAAGGTTATATCAGGAGGGAGAGAGCAATAACAGGAGGTTCCAGAAAGATTTTGCTAAGAGGTGACTGCTGACCTGAGCCCTCAAAAGAAACCAAAGATTCTAAGTGTTGGAGGTGAAGAGGAATTGTGTGGGGCTTTAAGTACAAAACTGAATGGATTGTATTTTATCCTATAGACAATAGGGAACTACTAAAGATGCTGGGGTGAGAGGACAGAGAGAATGAGGTATGTGACATGGCCAACCTCGAAGGTTGGTGTTGAGAAAACTGTAAAGTGTTTAAGAAATGACGGAAATGTTTATCCCCGCCCTAAAATTCTGTTGCCCAATTGAGCACTCTAATACTTCCCCCATTTACTGAATTTACTACTGAGAAGAAGATTAACAATGGGGAAGTTTTCACAGATACCATTTTGGTTTCAGTTTTGTTTCTAAAAAAAAAAAAAATAGCATTTTAAATTATTCATTATGTATTTCAGATTTTAGTCAGTTTTTTCTTTTAAATTCTGTATGTGTATATACATACAAAACATTGTTAAACCCAAGAAATACTTTTAAAAAAACATGTTAATATTTAGCTTGTAAGCCTACTGCAAACTCCATCATGTTCTCTTTCCAAAACGTAGGACTAAAGGATCAAAAATTTAGAGTTGAAAGGAACCCTAGAAGTCATTGAGTCTAGTCCCCTTCTTTTTACAGATTAAGAAATCCAGATCCAGAAAGGTTACCTTGACCTGGGTCACATAGTAAGTGTCTAAGGCGGTTGTTGAATAAAGCTCTTCACTTCAAAAGGAAAATATATTGTTACTTTGGAGATCTTAAACAAAAGCTACATATTGTTGTTCAGTCATTTCTGACTCTGACTCCATTTGGAATTTTCTTGGCAGAGATAATGAAGTGGTTTACTATTTCCTTTTCCAGCCCATTTTACAGATAAGGAAACTGAGGCAGGCAGGGTTTAAAGAATTTACCTAGAGGCACATAGCTAGGAAGTGTCTAAGTCTTCCTGACGCCAGGCCCAGTGCTCTTTCGACTTCACCATTCAGTTGCCAAATAGTTTGAAAAATAAAACTCTTGTTGGAGAACTGAGAAATGCTTAATGGCTAGTTTGTTGTCCCATATGATGATTCCAACTCTGCTTTTTTCTAAGTATGTGATCTTGTAACTCTCTTTCCCTGGGCTTCTGGTTCCTCCTCTATGAAATTAGGGAATTGGACATGATCTCCATGATTTCTTCTATAATAATTCTGTAATTCTGTATAATAAATGGAATAACAGGTTCAGAATCAGGAGATTTGAGTTTTAATCCTGGCCCTGAAGTAATATAACTTTGGTAAATCATTTAACATATCATATAGATATATAAACATATCTATATGCATTGTATATAAATGTGTATGTACATGCAAAACATATTTAATATGGAGAGGAAACTGAGACCTGTGTATACATATACATATACTGCTTGATGCCTAATTTCATGTTTGTATTAAACATAATAAGCATTCCATAGCAAATAATGATGCTTCCAGTTTTGACCTGACTGAGCAAAGCTTCTTCAGTATCTAATGAATTTGGGTTATTAATTTCCTATTAATCTGACTACTAATTTATTAATTTAGGTATTAATTTCTGAAGTAGAAATAAATAAAATAGTCCTGAGTCTATCACAGTAAATTATTTAGCAAGAAAGTACTCAGGGCTGCTACACACACACACATATATATATATATTTGTTTATGTGTTGTATATTTATGCGTATATGCATGCATTTATCCAAGGAAACACAAGAGTAAAAGTATTTCATTGGGAAAAAAAAAACACATATTGTGAAATCTGCATGAAGAAACAAACTATATTTTAAAAATCTCTTATTTCCTGAGAAGTATTGCACTGTAGGGCTGCTTACCACAGCCATGGATAATTTAAAACACAGTATGTGTTGCAATAACCTGTTTATGGATGGCAATCATTTAAAGTGCCCATCAATGCTTTTATAAGAAATGTGAAACTAGTAGTGAAAGGAACCCCTGGTATTTAGGGTCACCATAGGTCAGTGGTTCATAAATATTTTCAGTCCTCAGATCACTGAGATGAGAGTCTTTCCTTTCTTCCTATCCAAACCTGCTTCAATATACCACTACAAAAATAATAATAAAAAAAACTCAGCAAAATAATGGGAAGAATAGTATTTGATATTTCTCATGAAACTAAATAGATGCAAAAAAAAAAAAAGAAACTTGACGCCTAGAGCAACTACAAAGCATCCTCAATGAAACCCATAGTAATTCAAATGATTTTGATCTTTTTACATCTATAATTTTTAAAAAAAAAGTGCATTTAAAACACCTATTGCCCCCCCTATGGCAATTTATTACCTTCACTATGACACTCAACTGAATGCATGGCCCAAATGAATGTCAATGTGAATATCATGGGCAAGCATTAGATGAATTATAAGATGGAGTCGAAATTGAATTGAAACAAAAGATTCTTTTTTAAAAATATATACTATAACATTATATTAATACAATTATATCTTGCACAATTATGTTATATATTGAATGTTACAATGCTTTTTTCTCAATAACCCTGTGAAACAAGTAGTACAAAGATGATTATCTCCATATATAGTGAGAGACAAAGTCTAATATTGGACAGGTATGAGCTCTGTGACCATGAGAGAACTTCTCAGTTCTCCAGGGAACTTTCTTAGATTATAAATTGCAGGATAGTTTCTCATTTTCATTGGCAGAGGGAAATTCCTCTTTGAGAATTCCCTATACTAATGATATCACAGTTCAGACATAAATATATTTGAGTTGTTCCCAAAAGTCTTAAGTCTGAAGCTATCAAAACTTTTGGATCATACATATATATATATATATATACACACACACATACATATAATGTATATAGATGTGTATATAAAGGGGCAAACATATATGAACATATGATACATATAAAGGGCAGCTAGTTGGTACAGTGATTAGAGTGTCAGTGATTAGAGTCAGAAAGATTTCTCTTTCTGAGTTCAAATCTGGTCTCAGATACTTACTAGCTGTGTGACCCTGAGCAAGTCATATACTCCTGTGTGCCTTAGTTTCTTCATCTGTGAAATGAGCTAGAGAAGGAAATGGCAAATCACTCCAGTATCTCTGCCTCCAAAACTCCATAAGAAGTCACAAAGAGTGGGATATAATTGGAATAACAAAAGATGGCAGAAGTAGCCTAGTTATAATGCCAGGACTTTCCCTATAATACCATGCTGTTTCCCATTGGAAAAGGGATGCTCAATCTTGATTGCTTGGGGAATGATCACAGAGCTGAGGTCAGTGGCCCAGGCTTAGCTCACCCAGTTGAATGTGCCTCCTCCCTTTCGTGGAAACACAGTTGCCAAATTACCAACTTTCCCTTTCCCCAATCCTTCATAGAGTAGACTCATATAGTTTTAGGATTTTTTAAGAAAAGATAAGATATAAATCACTGCTCAGGCCTTTCATCTATTATACTTTGCAAGGGCAAATTCTTAAATGCGAGGAAGAGGTATAGAAGGGTACAGAATTTGCAAATTCAAAAATTTTATTCAAGCAAACTTATTCCTGCAATTATTTTTACAATGCTGTGTTTACTTATGGCTAATGGGAGCAAAGCAAGGCAAGATGACCCAGTCTTCCATGAAATGATGTTTCTTGTTGCCTTATACAAAGCAAGACAAGAGGACCTAGCCTTCCATGAAATGATGTTTCTGGTTACCTTATTACATTGTGTTCACTATACTAAATATTTGTTATGAAATCATCTAATAATAGTTAGGAGAGATTTAAAGTTCATCCAGTCCCCTCATTTTGGTAATAATAATGTCATTGTTGTAAGTTTATAGAAAAACTGACATTCAGAGAAGTTTTTGCTTTAAAGGATAATTTGGCTAGTAATAAATATTATTTTAGTGTTACTTTTTAGAAATTGCGCTTAAAAATGAATAGAACTAAATTGTAGTGGTCTCTAGAATTTTGTACATGTCCATCTTTCCCTTTCCAAATCTAAGAATATTAAGTTATTTTAAGGTCAAATAGAATATCAATCACTTGCATGTTTTGCTTTGCATTTATGACCTTGTCTTTAGAGGAGATGGGAAGTTTGTTTCCTCTTCAAGAACTATTAGCAGAAGGTTAAATATATGCATTTTATTATGCACATATTCACTCAACAAAATAACTGAAATGATATTAGTAATTTGGCTAGGTTAAAATCACACAACAGATTCTAATGCCAAGGCAATCATTGCATTTGATTTGAAATGTCGTCATGTAAGAAGCAGCCAAAATTTGGGTTCAAATTCCAGCTCCGTGACTTGGTGTCTCTGTGTCTACCTTAGGCAGGCAAGTCATTTAACTTTGCCAGACATCTGTTTCCTCAATTGTTAAGTAAAACATTTGGATTAGATGCTTTCTAAAGTTCCTTCCTAATTCCTCCTTTAAAGGAGCATCTATCTCCTTTAAAGGAAAAGTACTCAAGTGATCAACTCCATTCTAATTCTGAATACCCACAGGTTATTTTTTGTTTGTTTTTTCAACATTTAAGGAAGTTCTTTGAGAAAGGGAATGTTTGGAATGTGACAATAAAGTCTGAGTAGTTGGAGAAGCTAAACTTTTTTCTCCCATGTATTTTTTTTTTTTTTTTTAAATTTTGGCAGCCTAAACACTGGATGCTTGGAATGAGTGTTTAATTAGCTAGTTGTTTTTCAAAACTAGTTCTGCTCATTTGTTTATTTGTTTTTTCTATTAGAAAGAGATCTCATCTCAAAGCAGCCAAATAACATGAGTGCTGCTCTGATCTGTTGCAGAAGCAAAAGGACTTTCACTATCTCATCTGGGTTACAAAACAGCTGTTGCTTTGCCTTTCCTGTGGTGGTTGAGAGTCTGTGAAACATGCCCCTTTCTCGGCCTCAAAACAGTTTACTCCCTTCCTAGTTCTGTAACCACAATTCTTAATAGGAAATTTAAAAAGGGCTACATTTAAATGTGTGGAATTGTATGTTTGTTTTGATTAAAATTAATATTAATTTATTTTATTAAAATGGTCACTACTCAATTTACTGTCCTTTCTTTAGGTCCTTCACTATGTAATATTACATATTATTAAATTATATAATTATAATTACATATTATGTAACACAAATAATGCAATATTATATAATTATAACTTGTATATAATTTGTTGTATTATATCACATATATATAGTGAAGGACCTAGGGAAAGTTTAGTAAATTATTGAGTATACACATGTATGTATATGTATATGTGTATAGTATACACACATATATATTAACTATCCCTCCACATTGCCACCTCCTGAAATCCCTGACTCCCTTTAAGATTCAGCTCAAAAATAATACCCACATGAAGCTTTTATTGGTCCCTATCCACTTGAACCCTCAACTCTAAGGTGACCTTTCTTTTCTTTTGTATTAATTTCATATTTATATGTTCCTTTACATTTTGTTCCCCCTGGGATGTAAACATCTTGAGGGCAAGAACCATTTTTGTGTTTTTTGCCTTTTTATCCCAGCACTTAGCACAGTGAATATATGCATAGACACATAGTCATGTGTGTGTGTGTGTGTGTTTTGTGTGTGTGTGTGTGTGTGTGTGTGTGTGTGTGTAAACAGAAGTGTATATATAGACAATCTAGGGCTGAGAGGTGGCAGTGTAACGAAGGCAGGATAGTGCAATGGTAACCATTGCATCTTGGAAACTACTGGCTACATTTTGGGGGGAATGATTATAATAGAAGTGCACAGTTCCTTATCTTTGTGCTGTTGACCCAAGAACCATAGATCTACCACTAATCTCCCTTCTGAGTTCCAATCCCACATCTCTAACTAATTCTTGAACATTGTGGAATACATATCCCATCAATATCTCAACCTCAATATCCCCAAAACAAAATTCATCTTTCCTTGAAAACCTTTGTGGGGTGCTGCCCGCCTCCCCCTTCCTTGTCATTAAGACTGAAAATTGAGTGTTACATACCATTATGAAACAATGAAGGATAGAAAAGAAAAACAATGATCCAGATGCCCGCCACTCTGACTCCATTCTTGTCCAAAACTACCCTGGAATAGAATTGTTATCTTGCCTCCTGCCTAAAAACCTAAGTTATAGTCCTCCTCCCTTCTCTGACAGGAACTGAGCTACAATTCTAAGTCTAAATGATAGGTTAACTCCTCTCTCCCGGCTCTTTCTCTGAAGTAAAGACATCAGCTGTAAAATGTTAGATTATTTGCCTTCTCTGCTTCTGTATCCTGCTTAAAAACGCTAACATAAAAGTTCCCTGCCTCAGTTCCTCAGGGCTGAATGATTTTTGAACATGAGTTCCATTTGGTCAGCTAGCCTAAAACTCTCCACGTTACAAAGATTAAAAACCGATCTCTGACTTGCCTCAGTTTCTCTGGCATTATACCTTCCCCTCTTCCAAATGACCCTATTAGTCACCATCCAGTTCACAACCTTGGAGTCATCTTGCACTCCTCATATGTACCCATATCTCTAATCAGTTGTCAGATGTTGTCCTTTGTACTTTCCCAGGAACTTTCACATACATTCCTTTCTCTCTACTCAACCATCACCTCAGTTCAAGCTCTCATCACCTCTTACCTAGACAATTGCAGTACCTGCTAATTGGCAACCCTGCCTCAAGCCTCTCTTCTTTTAATTTATCAGTTGCCAAAGTGATCACCATTTTCCCCTTTCCTCAGGCTGACAACCTAAGTGTCATTCTTGACTCATCACTGCCTCTTACTCTTCTTGCCATATCCAATTTGTTGCTGAGGCTTATTGATGTCACTTTTTCAACAAATCTTGACTGTGTCTCCTTTCTTCTGATATTGCCATCATTCTAGTACAAGTCTCATCATCTGGACTATTGCAACAGCCTACTGGTGGATCTACGTGCCTCAAGTCTCTCCCTACTCCAATGTGTCTTCCATTCAGCTATGAAAGTGATTCCCCTAAAGTACAAATCTAGCCATGTTACTCTGCTGCTCAATAAACTCCATTAGCTTCCTATTGCCTTCACAAGCAAATGCAAAATCCTCTGCTTGGTATTCAAGACCCTTGCTAACCCTAATCTCCACTTACCTTTCCAATTTTTTAACACCTTATTCCTCATCACATATTACTCAATTCAATGACACTTGCTTCTTTGCTGTTCCACAAAAAAAGATATTCATCTCTTGACTCAGGGCATTTTTTCTGGATGTATCTCATGTTTGTAATGTTCTCCCTCCTTATCTCCATCTTCTGACTTCTTAGTTTGAATCCAGTTTGATTACTTGATTTATTAAACATTTTTTAGATTGAATTGAATTAAACTGAAGTTCCATTGAATCTTAAAATTCTATTCTGATTAATGATTAAACTCCTGACAACTTTCATCCTCTAGAAAATGCCTCTAACAAGATCTAAATGAAAAAGATTTCTGAACTCCCAAATAACAGGCATGAAGAACTAGTCCCACAGTTATGCTCTTTACGCCTTAGAGCTTTTTGACACTGATTAAATACAACAATAATAAGCAAGCTTAATATTTCTTGTTTCCCAGCCCCTGCTGAGTAGAAGTAGCTAAGTAAAAGTGAAAGGGGAGATCTATTAGAGGTAGGCACTACTACAATCTTCATATCATGAGTTGAGGCCGAGAAAACTTGAAAAACACAGAATTGTATTACTTCAGAGTATAGTGATGAATGTTCATAATAATGAAGCTCAGATATCCATAAAAGATTAAATTATTTTTGGTATATTCTATTTTTTTTTACTGAGGCAATTAGGGTTAAGTGACTTGCCCAGGGTCACACAGCTAGTAAGTGTTAAGTGTCTGAGGCCAGATTTGAACTCAGGTCCTCATGACTTCAGGGCTGGTGCTCTATCCACTGAGCCACCTCGATTCTGAATAGCTGTCATATTATTTAAATATAATAGTCAATGATTACAACAATATACGGGACAAAGGACTTCCCTAGAAAATACACTAGTAACAAACTCCTGTTATTTATATAGAATAGAAATCTTTCGGGACTGCTGGGTAGAACAGTGGATAAAGTTCTGGGCCTAGAGTTAGGAAGACTTGGTTAAAATCCAGCCTTAGACACTTAGTAGCTGTGTGACCCTGGGGAAGTCACTTAACCCTGTTTGCCTCAGTTTCCTCTTATGTAAAATGAGCTAGAGAAGCAAATAGCAAACTATTCTTGTAACTCTGTCAAGAAAACCCCAGATGTAGTCATGAAGAATTGGACATGACTAAGCAACAAAAAGACTTTTGATGATTCCAATCCATTCCAACAATTTCATTGTTTAATCTTGCTTTAAAATAATGTACCTTGTATTCATTATAAATTTGAAAGAAGGGTTAATGAATATTGCTTTTGGACTTAATGATTTAATTGCCATTCTTCTTCACTTCCTAAAGATTTGGCTTCTTAAAAAGTATGACTTATCCAATTAAAATGTTGTTTGACATACCTTGCTAGGTCCAAATCAGACAGAGATGCAGCACTACCTATTTTTAGTTTGTAAAAGTTCAGTACATTTCAGAAGTGGAAGAACCTGGCTGTTTTACCATGATATCAGAGTGATGCTATGGTGTGCAAGTGAATTGTTTTTAAGTAAGAGAGGGCTGTGCAAGGTCAACTGCCTCATTTTCCTCTCCAGAGCCATCTGAGTCCAATGGCAAGATATAGATCAAGAACTCAAGAGCCTTAGCCAACTGCTCTTCCACCCCTCTCAGAGGTCCAATTCACTCTAGTGACTTTTTCCACCTCTTCATAAACACATACATAGTCATGCACACTTAATATCTGTGTAACTTTGGGCATGTCATTTTTTAAACTTCTCTCATCCTCAAATCCCTCATTTGTAAAATGATAATGATTTAGTCTACTGAATCTTAGATTATCTTATCATGACGTGTTCAAAGCCAGTTGTTTTTGACAGTATATACTTTAAATTTTTTTTGTGTTTTTTAAAGAAATTAAATCTTATTTTAACATTTCTTGTCTCATGGAATCATTACTTTCTTTCTGACCCATTCTAATTTTCAGGGAGTCTAGTTCTTTTAAATTATGCTTGACATTTTTCTTTGTTAGCAGTTATTTAATTCGTGTCTTTTGTATCTCTTCTACCTTCTCTTCCATTCCTTGATACCAGAACACTTTTATTCTCTGTTGCTTTATTTGGACTTGTGAAGTTATTCTCTTTTGGGTTCATCTCTTTTTTTCCTCTCTTTATATAGTATTTCTTCATTGTATTGATAATTTTCTTTTGTTTTCTATGTCTTGTCTCAATTTCTAGATTGGAGCTTTGTGTTCGGGACAGATCTCCTCGTTTAAATAGTTTTGGAGAGTATAGTCCTTCCTTGGCCCTGGATATCATGACTAAGACTAAGCCTTGCATTCTGCCAGAGTTGCTGAGTTTTGGTTCATTCTCCTGGGGCCTCAACTTGGGTCTTGGTTTTGGCTCCTTCTCTTTCTCCTCCTTGCATAGTACCAAACCTGGAAGTGCTAATGTCCTTATTGTGATTGTGACAAGCCCCAACCAGATGATGTTTGTGTTGGTAATGCCTTCTTGCATAGCCTGTCTGGGCATTAATTCTAGCCCTGTCTACTACTGTGATTCAGGTGTGAGCTACCAGGGTGCTAGGTTGGGCTGGGTTTCCTGGATGAATGCTGATCAGGACCTGTTCTTTTGGTTATGATTCAGGTTGGGCTACATGGACACTGTGCTTCTTAAGTGATGATCTGGCCCTGTTATCTGCTGTAGGATCAGTTTGCTTGAATGCTTTGCCTCCTATCCTCTCTATCTTGTCTCCACACAGAGTCTCTAACAGGATTCTAGCAGTCTTTATATGAATTTTTGGACTGGATGGAAAATCTTATAGCTTATTCTCTTTAGTGTTCTTTTTATCTTCCTTCTGGTTCATTTTTAGCACTTTATTGGGTTGTTTGGGTAAAATCTTGGAATCTTCACCACCTAACTTCCCTTAATCATTTTCCAACTTTTTTTTTTCTATAAAATGAGAGCATTTGGGCTAAATGAATTCAGAAGTTCTTTCTAGCTCTAAATTTATGATCTCTCTATACATAATTACTAAATCTACACTCAGTCATAGACTTCTTTCCTGAGCTCCAGTCCCATACTATAATTTTATGCTGAGTAGTTTCATTTGGATGTGGGCTCCTATCATACCCCAGCACCTCAAACTAAACATATCTAAAACCCAATACATAATCATTTTCCTCCAGAAGATAGCTCACTCCTCACTAGACTTCCCCTCAAACTCAGCATATTTGAAGTTTAACATGTAATCATCTTTATGAAGAAAACAACTCTCCCTTTAGACTATTCTATTTTTGAAAATGGTGCCATCATTCTCCAGGTCATCCAGCTCAAAGTCTTGTAGTCAAGAATTTCCCCATCTCCCCTTTTATTCAATTAGTCTTGAAAATTGATAGATTCATCCTTCATAATATCACCCATATCTGCATCTTCTTTTCCATTCTCTCTGTTTCCACTCTACGCTAGTCCAGATTTTGTTGGGCCAAAAGCTGTACTTGTAACTGAATACCCTGTTGCATTTAAAATTTGGTGGTTGATTAGTCAACTATTTGACAATCTAGTACTTATCATATCAATATTCCCTGTTTAAAATAAACTTGTTGTGTGGCACTTTTTATTTCTATTATTAATCAAAGAAGGAATTATTTGAACAAAATCTGAAACTTTTTTATTAAAGCTTTTTATTTGCCAAAAAAATATGCATAAGTAATTTTTCAACATTGATCTTTGCAAAGCTTTCTGTTACAAATTTTTCCCTCCTACCCCTAGATGACAGGAAGTCTATTACATGTTAATTATGTTAAAATATTTGACAGATTGAATATGTGTATATATATTTATACAGTTATCTTGCTATACAAGGAAGAGAAAAAAATAAAAATAAAAAACCTGAGAAGGAAAACATAATATAAGCAAACATCGATAGAGAGTGTGAAAATGCTATGTTGTGGTCCAGATTCAGATCCCACAGGCCTCTCCCTGGGTGCACATGGCTCTCCTCCTTGCTGAACAACTGGAACTGGTTTGAAACATCTCATTATTGAAGAGAACCATTTCCTTCAGATTTGATCATCATATAATCTTGTTGCTGTGTATAATGTTCTCCTGGTTCTGCTGATTTCACTCAGCATCAGTTCATGCAAGTCTCTCCAGGCCTCTCTGAAATCTTCCTGCTGGTCGTTTCTTACAGAGCAATAATATTCCATAACATTCATATACCATAATTTATTCAGCCATTCTCCAGTTGATGGGCATCCATTCAGTTTCCAGTTTCTAGCCACTACAAAAAGGGCTGCTACAAACATTCTTGCACATGTGGGTCCCTTTCCCTCCTCTAAGATCTCTTTGGGATATAGGCCTAGTAGAAACACTGCTGGGTCAAAGGATATGCACAGTTTGATAACTTTTTGGGCATAGCTCCAAATTGCTCTCCAGAATAGTTGGATCCATTCACAGTTCCACCAACAATGTACCAGTGTCCCAGTTTTCCCCTATCCCCTCCAACATTTGTCATTATCTTTTCCTATCATCTTAGCCAATCTGACAGGTGTGTAGTGGTATCTCAGAGTTGTCTTAATTTGCATTTCTCTGATCAATAGTGATTTGAAACACCTTTTCATATGACTAGAAATAGTTTTAATTTCATCATCTGAAAATTGTCTGTTCATATCCTTTGACCATTTATCAATTGGAGAAGGACTTGAATTCTTATAAATATGAGACAATTCTCTATATATTTTACAAATTAGGCCTTTATCAGAACCCTTAAATGTAAAGATGATTTCCCAATTTATTGCTTCCCTCTTAATCTTGTCTGCATTAGTTTTGTTTGTACAAAAACTTTTTAACTTAATATAATCAAAATTATCTATCTGGTGTTCAATTAAGAATTCCAATTCTTCTTTGGACACAAATTCCTTCCTTCTCCACAGGTCTGAGAGGTAAACTATCCTATGTTCCTCTAATTTGCTTGTAATATCATTCTTTATATCTAAATAATGAATCCATTTAGATCTTATCTTGTTATGTGGTGTTAAGTGTGGGTGGAGCCCTGATTTCTTCCATACTAATGAAACTTTAAATTTAAGGAATTTTGTAGATAGCATATATGTTTTATTGGGACAACTCTGATTAAAGTGAGATATTATTTGACTTATTAAAGTGATAGCCCCTTTATGATAGAGGCAAAGGAATAAGGTTCAAGTTCCATTTCTGACATACTGACTTCCTAATCCTTAGCAAATCATTTGATCCATTAGGGCTTCAAGCCACTAAATTACTGCAAATGCTAATTTGTATCAATGAAGGGAATACTTATCCTTATTGTTAATTCCTTATACCAATAAAATAACAACAGATCCTATCCATTCTAGTACTTACAATGTTGCTTTGTAGCCTCAGTCAAACTGAAACCTGTTGAAGACCTTAGCTTAAAAACGTCAAAGTCTCCAGAGGACCATTTGCAGTCATCCTGATCTATATCTGGCCACTGGACTGAAATGGCTCTAGAGGGAAAAGTGAGGCAAGTGACCTTGCACAGTCCTCCCTCACTTAAATCCAATTCACTTACATATCATGGCATAACTTCATGGTTATCTTTGAAAATGAAGGACAAACAACCACAACAACAAGAAAAAGCTTTAAAAATTGATAAAGAAGGAAAAGAAAAGAAAAGGAAAGGGGGAAAAGGAAAGGGAAAAGAAATATTTGTTAAATAGTTTTGTATTAAGAATACAGTAAGAAATTGGGGCAGCTAGGTGGCGCAGTGGATAGAGCACCATCCTTGAAGTCAGGAAGACCTGAGTTCAAATGTGACCTCAGACTTTAAACACTTCTTAACTGTGTAACCCTGGGCAAGTTACTTAACCCCAATTGCCTCAGCAAATAAAAAGAAAAAGAAAGAAAGAAAGAAAAAGGAAGAAATTTCAAGTATGAAGAATCTAAAGAACCTGGGGAAGACTAATATAACCTGAGAGTAACCAGAATCAGGAAAACAATTTACATAATTACTATCATAATTTGTAAAGGAAAACAACAACTGAAAACTCAAGAACTATAATCATTGCAAACTCTAATCATGCCTTTAGAAGACTAATATTAAAGCACGTCTCTTCCCTCTCTCAGAAAAGACATAGTGTATTATAAGTATGGTATGAGGTATACCATTTTTAGAAATGGTCAGCATACTCATGTATTTTACTGGACAGTATTTATTTATTACAAGGGAGGGTTCTATTAAGAAATAGGGAAGTCATAGCAGTGGTGTAAAAAAGGGGGGGGGCATTAATCAAATATTTTGAAAGAATTATAAAGGCCAAAAATCTGGTTTGTAGTTTATTGATTTTTTTACAACAATTGATAGAGTCTTACAAATTATTTAGCAAAGAAACACCAGCTCTAAACATTGATCTTTTTTTAGCACTATGGTTAAGTAGGCAAATTTTGTATGGCATGTGAGCAAAATCCAAAGTAAAATCAGGATAATAAAAGCACCTACCCTCCAAGGTTATTGTCAGGATCAAAAGAAATAATAACTGTAAAACATTTAGCACAGGGCCTAGCACATAGTAATTATAATAAATGTTATTAATAACAATTATTATTGACATTGATTAATATTATCATGAAGAGTATTCATTATTGAAAGCAGAACCAAAAGACAATAAAGTACCAGATTATGACTAGGTAAATGAAGAATTTTTTTTTTAAAGAACAAAACTCAGGTGTAAATTATAGTGCATTTGTTGGTACAATCTTGTTAAAGGTAATGCATTTATTTTTCATTTCTTTTAATGATTGATTAAAAAAATAGAAGGGTGGGAGAATTGCATGTGTAATCCCTCAAAACCACCCATTTTTTTGTTTTGTTTTTTCTCCTGGTTCTTGCTTATGGTTTTGCTTGTACTTTCTTTGGTTCTTTTTCTTCTTTTTCTGAATCTTCTATATCTTTCCTGATTTCCCCAATTATGAGTGCCCTTCCCATCACTTTCATCAAAAGTACTTTGTTTTTACTTTTAATATCTTTATGTTAGCTCTTGCTATTCTATGAGCAAGTCATTCAATCTCCATCATCTCTTGTGTCAGGGTATTTTTTATGGCTGTCCTCCATGCCTATAAGACTCTCTCTCTCTCCTCTTGCCAACCTATTGGCTTTCCTGGCATCAAATCCTAAAGAAAAATCTCATCTTTTACAGGAAGCCTTTCTCCACCCTTCTTAATTCTATTTCCTTTCCCTCTCTTAATTATTATTTTTTCTTTCTTTCTTTTTTTTTCTTTCTTTCTTTTTTTTTACTGAGAACATTGAGAGCTCATTTGTATATATCTGTTTTCTTGTCTTCTCTACCATTGGATTATCATCTCTTTGGAGGCCAGCCCTCTCTTTTGTGTCTTTTTGTATGCCCAGTGATAAACACACAATACCTGAAATACTTAATGCTTAATAAAATGTTTATTGACTGATTATCTACTGTTCCACCTAGCTGCCACAGTTATCTTTTGAAGATATCTTAACATGTTTAATATACCTTTAAGTATTAACCATTTTTAACCATTAATTTCATTTAGAAATTTGCTCTTCAAAATTTCAATAAAAGTGGCTTTCTTATACCAGAATAGGGGAAGTATTGGTCATGTTCTAGAAAGAATATTGGTCTTGGAATGATAATCTGAGTATTAGTGTAGCTTTTGGACAATAAGGGTTGCCTCAGCACCAAAATGAAGCATCAGATTAGACTTCAGTGGGGAAGGGGAAGGCATCAGAAATTAATCTTGATACTGGACAAAAAACTTAAAAGGTAGAAATGGAATGGAGTCAATAGATAATAATCAATAAAATTGATTTTTATCACCTACTATGTACCAGGCACTACATGTTAGGGATATTGTAGACCTAGGCAACAAAAGCATGGAGCTGAAAAAGTACTGGATACCTATAGCATACCTTGAGCAGCCCATTTTGGCCTGAACAAATGGAAGACATAAGGTGAGGTCAGGATCTGGATTATCAGGGCTCCTATCTTAAGCTTTTCCACAAATAAGTCAACTAGTCTTTTTTTTTTTTTTTTAAGTGGTTTTCACAAATAAATATTTCAAAGATGGTTTGTATGATTCAAAAAACATACAACAGAAAAAAAATTACATGTGAAATGGAATCTATTACAGCAGCATTTTTAAAATATCTGTCAAATTTACCTGCTTTTCTTATCAACCAACTATAATACTATTAGATTGTGATCCCTCACCATTGTTTAGATAGTTTAATAAATTGCCCTTGTCCAAATGACTCACTTGCTGATGTCCAGTCTTCTGGAGAGGAGACTCTGAAGCTGGTCTCAAATAGTACAAATGGCCTTTTGGACTCAAAGCCTTTCCAATATGGTAACCTGCAGACTTTGCACTGCTGCCATTGTCTTTGACAATATAGGGACCACCTTCATACCATGACAAAGCTCTATACCTTCAGTTTTATGGAAGATGTCAAGTAAATATTTGCTTAATTCTATCCTGCCATAATTTACCATGATCAACTTTGGTCAGTAATATGTAACTACAATGAATCTTTGTCTCCAAGATTGTTCAATGGGTGTTGCAAAACTGCGCTTAGTCACTGCCAGGATTGAATGTTGTAATTTTTTTTTCATGTGGTTTTATAGAAATAATAACATAAAAAGATTTGCAGGGAAGGGAGAAGAAAAGTAATTCTATTAATGAATACCTATTCATTGGAAAATCACTGGCAATTTTAAAATGAAGCCAATAACTAAGTGAGCAGTCAAACTTAATTCACTGAATGTTAAGTACCTACTGTGTGCAAGGCAGTTTGTGTACTATGAGATGGTGAAGAAATATGAAAAATGATGTTTCCTACCATCAAAATTATTGGCTAGTATCTATTTTAGGCAACAGATAAAATGCACATTAACACTGTGGTAGAAAAGGGGGAAATGCCATGTGTTTGTCTGGCACAGATAGTATAGGAAAGAGAATACCTAATGAATTTTTGAATGAATGAACTTTTAGGTTGAACTTTGAAACTATATGAACTTATAAACTAACTGACAGAAGCTTTTTGCCCTCAAGAGGCTTATAACTATTTAATAGCATTGTTAAAATATTTGTGTTATATAGTTCAAATGACCTGTGGAAAGCGTTTCTTTAGAACTCTTAAGGTTGCCTAGTGAGCAACAAGCTTTGGGGTTCTGAGAAAATGAAATCTCCTAAGAGCCATCCATATTTGTGCTGCTAAACAATTAGCTTAGAGATATGAATATTTTATAAGATTTCTAATTCATTTGTTTTCTTAAATTCTTTTATTTGAATTACCAGTTGCAAATATAATAACCCCCTTTCCTTTCTAGGATATTCCCATAGAATGAATTTTAACAAGCAAATAAAAAACTCCCCACTATCAATGGTTATTAATTATAGAATTCATTTGTGGCTTAGATTGAGGTTTTCTTGAGTTTTTTAAATTTCATTTTTAACAATTTAGTGCTGGCAAAATTGAATAATGTTTTGAGTATTTGTTGAAGATAAGTATAAGAAACACATTTACACATCTTTACAGAAAGTATATCAGATGTATTAAAATCTTATAACATATTTTTATTGTTCTTAAAAAGATTGTTACCCTAAAACTTTGGTTTTCTTTCTTTCTCTTTTTTTTTTCTTTTCTCTATTTGAAAATATCTTTAAATTCTCAGGTCCTCATGACATAATATTGTTTTAGATATAAACAACTCTGCATTTTAATCCTAGTTTTACTATATCCTGGCATTTTTGTTTGGAACAAGTTAATTCACCTCTTTCTAAGCCTCAGCCACAGAAATCTGAAATCTGGGGCTTGAACCAGTTCAGAGACTTTTTATGATTTCTGTGTCAAAGGACCACTTTTGACTGTATGGTAAAAATCTATGGAACTCATACTGGAATGATATGTGTGAGTTTTTTTTTTTTTAATAATTAAGGCAATGTGAAATTTCAGATAGATGTAAATAAAAATAAAATGACTTTTCTCACCTAGGTTCACAGACCCACTAAAATCTATCTATGAAGACCTTGGGAGTTCATGGACCCCAGGTTAGATACCTTGAGATTAAAACCTCTCTTCTAGTCCCTTATAATTCTAACAACCCATACTTGATTCTTTATTTAGTTCATATGAGACATTAAGAAAAAGATTCTCTAATAAAGGAGAAAAATATAAATTATTTTAAATTAACAATTCTGGAAGATTCATCCATCCATACTTACTCTTACTGTAAATTGAAGCAAAATACATACTAGCTCTGATTATGAGGCACTCCCAAATAATAGCATATTTTGTCATTTGTTAGTGAACAAAAATAAAAGATAATTTATTGGCTAAAAAGCTATTTAGGATATCTAGGTATAGTGTGGAATGGAGACATGGAAACAATGACAGAGTAACTTTGAAAGAAGTGAGAAATATTTAAATTCTTTAATTTTAATTTTAATTTTTTGCTTTTTGCTGAGGCAATTGAGGTTGTGACTTGCCCAGGGTCACATAACTAGGGAATATTAAGTGTCTGAGACCAGATTTGAACTCAGGTCCTCCTGACTTCAGGGCTGGTGCTCTATCCACTGTGCCACCTAGCTGCCCCAAATTCATTAATTTTTGTCAATATATGAGGATCTGCTATATAGAACTGTTCTGGTCGCAACTTCCAACTGTATCACAAGTCCCTTTAAAAACTTTATACTTTATTTCAGAGGTTTTAATCAGGATTCCATAGGTCTCCAAGGAGGCCATGGAAAAACTTTGAGGGGGCATGGAGGTCCATAAACTTGAATCAGAAAAAAATCTTTATTTCAATATAATTGGTTTCCTTGGTAATCTTACATATTTCATTTTATGCATTTAAACATATTGTTATAAAAAGAGGTTCATAAGCTTCACCAGACTACTAGAAGGGCCCATAACAGTATAAAAATTAGAAGCCCCAGCTTTAGATACAATAGTGGGGCATGCAATTATTGTCATCTAGGCTCCCTTCAATTATGGATCCCTTGAAACTATTATCTATCTATGGTGTACTTTGGGTTAACATCTACTCAAAGTCATACCTGAAATGCAGAGTACTAAGATTAATGGAGAGCAGCAGAGAGTGATTCAAGGCAAGGAAAGTGATGTGAACAAATAAAGAATCTCATAAGGACTTCAGGAGGCTATCTTGTCCAAATGAACAGGGATTTTCTCTACCACATCACTGACATACATTTGCTCTTCCAGCCTTTCCTTAAAGATTCTGTGAGAAGGAACACACATGAATCAGATCACAGAACCATTAAAATATAGTTCTGTTCAGGATGAATTGGAGAGATCATGGAATCCTTTTAAGAAATTAGTGACTGAAAATGAAGAATAAAGAAAAATGAAGAGTCAGATAAGTTTTGAAACCTGGATGATTGAGAGAATGATGGTACCACTGACAGAAATAGGGAAACAGAGAGCAGAACCCCAAGGAAACAGGAAATAAGACTAGTAAGTTTTGATGGGATAGAAAGATTAGGGAATAAGAGAATGAGATTTATCTCAATATCAGTAGGGCTCTATACCTGTGTTCCAATATATCCCATAGGGAGGTAGTGACTTTATCTCTCAGCCTTCTATAACTTTCTAAAATGATTAGTCATAGAAAATACCACAGGATCCTATTCCCTAATTTTCCCACTCCCATCAAAACATATAAATCTCTTAATTCTCCTGAAACTTTTGTTCTATAGGAAGAGAAAATGTCAATGTATTAAGCAGATAAACTAACCCTGTTAATGTGTCAGCTAGTTAATTGTAACCCTGCCTTACTAAGGTCAATATAGCAAAGATTTTGGATTTTGTCTTCTGGATGATAGGTCATTTATAATTTTATATTTGAGCTCAAAACTATTTTCATAATAATTTTAGTTTCTAATATGGTCCAAACTAACATGTATAATATGCAAAAGTTCTGTGAGGAGGGGAGAAAAAATCTTAATAACTTAAGTGTAAAGAGACCCTGAGACCAAAAAAAGTTTAAAAACTGCTGCCTTACCAGATAGTCTTCAAGAGTTGTGGCTAAAAATTTCATCAGTCTGGTGTCAGTCTGTTGATGAGACTTTCCAAATTCATCCAGTCTACTTAGTTATTGGGAAGCAAATATATAGCCTGTCTCCATTAGTACTTGAAGGCTTTTCAGTTTGGTGGGACCTGCTAGACTTTATGTTTTACACTGGCACAGCCTTCAAGAGCAGAGACCCATTATCACAGCACAATGAATGAGGTATCAGGGCATCAGAGGAGAACTACAATGGAGGACCCCAGCCTTTACCTGTTAAAAACCATAGTCCAAGAGGTCCCTTAAGGAGTAATGCTAATGGTAAGCATTTCAGACACAAAAAACAAGAAAATTTGGGCCTGATAGTTTTGGTATCAGAAGCTTTCATTGCTCCTCCCCTTTGCCTCACAACAGAAGGCAGTCTCCAAAAATGTCTGTGAGAAAGGGTATGGTTACAAACCAAAGCTATATTTGTGATCAAAATAACCAGTAATGTTGAAAACTAGGCCCACAGGGTAAGACCTTTCAAGTCAATTTCTATAAATAATGACCATGATAGTAGAACTATGGGAGATACTTTTTCTTCTAATCTGTTTCTCACTAAATATAGTTGCCCAGCACCTTGTTAATAATGCTAAGAAATAATTTTAACTGCAGCTGAGGCCTTTAAACTATAATATTAGCAGATTGAAGTCTCCTCCTACCTTGAATAATTATCTGCAAAGTCCTACCACTTCCCCAGCTGCCTGAAAACCAGCATCCAAATTACATAGGAGCAAACACGTACCTGAGGCCATGAAAATCATTGTAGAAATGACATTATCAGAATTTTTAGCAAATGGCATTGCTAGTCAAAGAAAAGCTTTAGGAGCTTCCTTTCTCTCTTCAGAACAAAAATAGATGTAGAGCATACTCTCTGGCCTCGTTAAGCAAGAAGGATATCAAGATCAATGATGCAAAGTAATAGGAATTACTAGATAGGGATCCCACTCCACCACAGAATGTTATTAAATGGACCCTCACCAAAGAAGCTGCAAGTGACCTCTAAGATAACAAAGATTCAACCATATTAAGGCAAGTTTAATTATTTATTACTTTAAATTCCCAGATGTATAGAGGCAACATCACAGTTTGTTACTGGTGCTCAGCTAGAGTATTCTACTGTTTTTACGTTATTTGTTTGTAATTGTTTAGTTATTTTTCAGTCACGTCTGACTCATCATGACCTTTTTAGGGTTTTTCTTGGCAAAGATACTAGTGTGATTTGCCATTTTCTTCTCCAGCTCACTTTACAGATGAGTAAACTGAGGCAAAAAAGATTAAATAATTTGCCTAGAGCCATACAGTAAGTGTCTAAGGCTGCATTTGAACTCAGTTCTTGATGACTTCAGGAAGCACCTTATACACCATATTCTGAAGTCCAATTGGCCATTCCTTTACTATAGAACATATTGCATCCTTTCTGACCACTGTACCATTGCTTCTTTCATATATACATAGGGTGTGGGTGAGTGTGTGGGTGTGTGGGTGTATATAAAATATGTATATGTATATGAAATGCTCTCCATTCTTCCTCTCCTAACCACCTCCTAACTTTGATTAACATCCTATCCATTCTAACAGCTCCACTGTGAAGTGTATTCGGACTTCACCCATTTTGAAGTTCTCATTCTTTCTTATTTAATAGCATATTGTACTTTTCTTCTGTTCAATGCAACAGCACATAGAATTTAAAGATGACAAATGATTGTCCCTGTCTCAAGGAGCTTACAATGTAGTGGAGAAATATGTCATCTATAAATGAGACATTTGGATAAGTGGATTTCTACAGCCCTTTCCAGCTCCAGATCTTAGAATTCTATAACTGATGTAGAAGTAAGTATGAATGTGAGGGAAACAAAGGTGAGGTGTAGTCAAAGTGCCACAAGAAAATTTTACCACGTTCTCTTCAACAATGATGTGATTCAGACCAGTTCCTATTGTTCAGCGATGAAGATAGTCATATACATCCAGAGAGAGGCCTGAGGGAACTGAGTGTGAACCACAACACAGCATTTTAATGCTTTCTGCGAATATTTACTTGCATTTTGTTTTCCTTCTTAGATTGTTTTTTTTCCTCTTTCCAGATCTGATGTTTCTTGTGCAGTAAAATAACTGTATAGATAGGTATACATATATTGGATTTGTCATATAATTTAACATATTTAGCATATATTAGATTACCTGTCATCTAGGGGTGGAGGGTGGGGGGAAGGAAGGGAAAATCGTGGAACAAAAAAAAAAGTTTTACCAAGGTCAATATAGAAAAATCACTCATATGTTTTGTAAATAAGAAGCTTTTAGTAAAAAAAAAGAAAGAAAGAAAGAAAGAAAGAAAGAAAGTTTTACCATGGCTAGCACATTTTCAATTAGGAGATGAAAGAAATTTTCATCAAGTAAGAAAAACATGAGTTAGATCTTAAACAGGAGAAAAGGATTTCAATGAGTCATTGAGGAGGAGAATTATGTTTCAGGCTTGGTACATGGCCTGTATTAACTCACAGGCTGTGTAGAGGGGAGGATAAGATGGGGTAACAATCGTCACTTGGTTGAAATGTAGAGTGTGTGATTTGTCACATTTTACTTGGCATTAAAGGATAACACATTTAGAGCTAGAAGAGGCTTTAGAAAGGTCATCATGCTTGTTCAAAAAGCTGGTACTCCTTTTCATTTTCTCGTTTGGGATTATTTATTTTCATTTGTTAGTATGGGAAAATGTGAAGAGAATAATTGGAGCAATTTCCCAGTGAAATCGGAACTTTAAAATTGTTGATTAAGTACTGATTGTGCAAAATGCAGCATTTAATTCCAGGCACAGAGAGATTCAGAATACATCTGTCTTTGGGGATTGTTGACAGCACTATTTGTTTGTTTCAATATTCTAGAAAACAAAATCTAGGAAGCCAGCAGCTGTTGTCAGTATGCTGATTACAACCCTTAAGAGATAACGTTTTTGCAGGATTGAGGGAGTCTTTTCTTTTAATAAATCATTAAGAACTTCAGACTCTCAGTCTTTGTGTCTTGCAATGTCTCTGTCCCTGTCTCTCTATTTCTGCCTCTTTCCATCCTTCTCTTTGCCCACACACTTGAGGGCACACACACACACACACACACACACACACACACACACACACACTGCTTTAAAGTTTTCAAAGTTCTTTTATGTTATCATCTCATTTGCTTCTTCACCATAACTTTATATAGAGCAAATATTATTTATTATTCACACTTACAGAGGAGGAAGCCAAGTTTTTCAAGTCAAATATTAAGTAGTGAAACCAGGACTGGAACATTAGTAATTAATAATGATATACTATAATATTATCATATAAAATCATAATATGCATTATCATTTTTATTATAGCTAGCATGCGCTTTATTTTGCAAAGTGCTTTGCATATGCAAATATATGCATATATTCTCATTTGATCCTCATAATAGCCCTGAAATTTAAGTGTTATTATCATCCCATTTTTCAGATGAGGCAACTGAGGCTCAAAAGGTTATGCAATTTGCCCAGGATCACATATCTGATATGTTTCTGAGACAGGATTCAAACTCCATTTTTCCTGACTCCACATCAAGCTCTCTGTCTGATATTTCACTTAACTGCCTGGAAACTGCCCTCAGAGTCAGGATACTTATGTTCTTTGACTATCTCACACACTTGCTGTTTGACCATGAATAAATCACTTCTCAAATCACTTCTCATATTAAAAATGGGTACTACTCACTCAGTGTGGTGGTTTTATTTTGCCGTGCAGGAAGGTGGGAAGGGAGGGAGTGTGTGTAAGGGGGAGGGAGACTGTTGGAGGGGAAAGCTCATTGACAGAAGGGCTGGTTGGAGGTAGAGCACTTTTGAGGAGAGTTGGGGTAAGAGGAGAAAGAGAATAGAATGAATGGGGGAAATTCAGTTGGTAATGGTAATTGTGAAAAGAATTTTGGAGTAGATTTTTTGATGAAGGCCTCATTTCTTCAGATGTGTAGGGAACTGAATCAAATTTATAAAAAAAATGTTGGAGCCTTCTCTAGTTGATATATAATCAAGGAATGTAATCTATGCCCAAGGAATTATAAAGTCATGCATATCCTCTGACCACTGCTGGGCATGAATTCCAAAAGAGAAAAAAAGGGGAAAGAGCCTATAGAAGTATTTGTAGCAGCTCTTTTCTCAGGGCAAAGAATTGGAAATTGAAAGGATGTCCATCAATTGGGGAATGGCTGAATAGATTGTGGTATAGAATTGTGAAGAAATATTATTGTTGTATGAAAAATGATGAGCAGGATGATATCTGAAGAATTTTCATCAGCTTGGGCAGGATGAAATGCCTTGTGTATATAGTAGTAGCAAGGATGTGTGGATGACTTTGCTATTCCAGGACAACTCTGAAGGATTTCTGATGAAGAATGATGTCCATGTCCAGAGAAATAACTGTGGGCTCAGATTGAAACATACTTTTAAAAAAAAAAATTTTTTTTTTGCTTTTTTTTTTGAGGGTTTTTTTTTTGGGGGGGTGGAGATTTATGTTCTCTTTTTCGGAGTGACTTTTGTGGAGATGTTTTTCAAGACTTCACAGGGGCCTTCTCAATGGGGAGAGGATGCAAAAAGGAGAGGGAGTCTGGAGTTCAAGTTTTTGAAGACATGTAGAAGAATTGTTTTGCATGTAACTTGAGGAAAATAAAAATATTTAAAAGTGAAAAAATACAAGTACTACTACCTCACTGAGTTGTTTTGGAGAAAGTTCTTTGAAAACTTCCAAGCAGGATATGGGTATGAATGAAAATAATAATAATAATATTGATAATATAATGTATAATACATAACATAATTATTATACATTGTTACATCTCTCCAAGCATTTGACGATTATTGGAGAAACTCTTCAAAACCCAAAAATGTTGCTGAACTCATCACATTCTGCATTGTCTTTTTGCAGGCAAAATGAAAGACCGGCTCCCAGAGTTGCTGGAGTTAGCCAGGCAGTATGACCAACAGTTTTCTGACGGAGAGGATGAAAGTGACTTGGTCGACGAGAACGTGGTGTTTGAGACAGACTACATCCTGGAATCTTTGTACAGAGACATCCGCGACATCCAGTCGGAGAACCATCTGCTGACCTTGGACGTCAAGCGCCTGGGCAAGCAGAACGCCCGCTTCCTCACCTCCATGCGCCGCCTCAGCAGCATTAAGCGGGACACCAACTCCATAGCTAAGGACATCAAAACCCGGGGAGAAGCCATCCACAAGAAGCTGCAGTGCATGAAAGTTTTCAGCGAAAAAGCGGAGGAGAAGCACGGGGCCAATTCCGCCATGGCCCGAATCTCCAAGGCCCAGTACAACGCTCTCACCCGGGCTTTCCAAGAGGCCATGCACGACTACAACCAAGCCGAGACGAACCAGAGAGAGAACTGCAAGATCCGCATTCAGCGGCAGCTGGAGATCATGGGTAAAGAGGTCTCTGGGGCTCAGATAGAAGAGATGTGTGAGCAAGGCAAGTGGGACGTGTTCTCCGAGAACCTTCTGGCTGACGTGAAAGGGGCTCGGTCTGCCCTGAACGAGATTGAGAGCCGGCACAAGGAGCTAGTGAAATTGGAGAGCCGGATCCGGGAAGTGCATGAACTGTTCCTCCAAATGGCATTGCTCGTGGAAGAGCAGGGGGACACACTGAATGTCGTAGAGTTGAACGTGGAAAAGACCCAGAGCTACACAGGGGAGGCAAAAGCTCACGTGAAGAAAGCCGTGGAGTACAAGAAGAGGAATCCTTGCCGGACATTTTGCTGCTATTGCTGTCGATGCCTCGAGTAAGAAGGACGCCTTAGAATCCTTGGGCCCCCATCACCACCAACTGACTGTGACTAGAATATGCTGAACGAAACCATTTTGATCAAGACTTACAAGAACAAAAATGAGTTGGACTTTCCTCAGGGGGCTTCGGGGATGACTCTTGGTGATCTTTCTATCTCTCGGAGGAAAGCAGCAGCAGCAGCAGCAAGTTGGTCTAAAATATTCAGTTCCACCTCCTCTCTAAAAGATAATCAATGCTGCCAACATTTTCATCAGTAAAAAAAAAAAAAAACCAAAAAAACCCAAACAAGATTTGTTATAATACTAACTTATTAGCTCTGTGTATAATGTATCCAAAATGCTTTCATTCTTTTAATGGAAAACAACATTCTTATCCCCGGAAAGTTAGTGTTATAAAAGTTTTTCTTAGAATTCTCAGCAAGGGGAAGTCCAATTATAGGCCCGATAAAATTATGTGGTTTCTTACTAATTTGATCATGGTCAAATAAGCTGATTCCAATAGAAATGGAAAAGTAAATTACTTCCTCACATAATTAGTTGCTGGAGTTCTCTCAAGACCTGGTCCTTAAGAATTTGATTCACTTGGGAACAGAGAGAAAATGTAAAATTGCTTTTTTCCCTTGCTGAATCGTTTTTTTGTTTTGTTTTGTTTTGTTTTTGTAAGGTCACAACCCAGACAATCTCCTGGGGTAATCTTTATTATTTTATTAAACATTCACTAGTTCCTTGTTTCCATTCTCTTGAAAAACATTTTGAGGAAGGTTTTCAAATATTTTTAAGCACTGAAGATTGAATAGTTCCAAAGCACTTGCATTACAGCACCTATATTTTTAGACTTCTGTATATATTAAAGTAATATAAAGTTTACTTTTTAACTTGTCGATTTTATGCACACATGAATATTTTGGCACAATTAGAATAGAACATTAGAATTCACTCTTCATATATATGTGCTAAGCCAACTCACTTTCTTTCAGACTGATGAATACCCCCTTAAAAAAAAAATACTAGGGGTAGCTAGGTGGTGCAGTGGTTAGAGCACCAGCCCTGAAGTCAGGGGGCCCTGAGTTCAAATCTGGTCTCAGATACTTCCTAGCTGTGTGACCCTGGGCAAGTCACTTAACCCCAATTGCCTAAGCAAAAAAACAAAACAAAAAAATACTACCTAGATGCCAGTATTCTAAGTAAAGAAGGCCTTTCATTTCCACCCTTCCTCTGGCAACATATTTTTTGTAAAATTCCTCTTCTGTAAAACCTACAAAAAATATTTTGGAACTCTTTGTACTAATTCTATATGGCAAGGCAGGAGAAAGGAGTCAGAAAGATATGCAGAACAAATCACACCAGCACTAATTCAAGAATGTCTTAGAACAGATGATAAGTAATTAGCCACAGCTAATTCTTCCTTTTAGCAGGATGGTAGACCTAGAAAGAGTCCTAATCTTAAAGTGAGGACACTTGAGAATTTACCTCTTGCCATCAGCCATGTTAACTTTACCTCTTAGTTTCAGTATCCTTATCTGTAAAATAATGGGTTCTATAATAATTGAAAACCATAGTTATAAAAGGCAAAATATTATCCATTTTAAGGAATTAATGAGGACAATAAAGGCCTAAATGATCTCCTAAGTACTTGCTATCTATCAGATTTTATTAATTTAACTTATTTATTTTATTTGATGTGGGCCATTCCTTCTCTCTCTTAGAATTTAGTACTATCTGTGAAATGCAAATATTTAGGAATTTAGAGTATTTAAAAGTAGAATTATTTACTATTCATATGCCACAAGTTTTTCAGTATTATTCAGTTTTCTCCTATATTTTTGTGTTACATCCCTTTAAACCTCAGCCCTATATAATTTTATCTATTATTATAAACTAAAATTTACCAAGTTAGACTCTGCCTAGGAGGAAGGTGTCAGGGAAAACATAAATTGACAACTGAAAGCATTTCATATGAAGATACCAAAATCATTAGGTTGTATACATTGTACTTATTAACACTGATCCTATCCACATTAACCATCTCCTCTGCCCCTTTCCAATCAACCTTATTACACCTTCTGGCTCTTCCCTCTCAACCCAGGTCAATGGTAAATTATCCAGTTCTCCAACAAATAAATTCTTGGGAAAACTCAAATAGAGATAAAAAGATAAAGTATCCGTTTTTAGTTCTTTAACCAGTTTGTTTGAACATTGTAGCCTTCTGGGGTTAGAGCTTTTTGTTGTTTTAATAATCATAGGGCAAACTGGGGATTTTGAATCCCATCAGTCTTATCTCCATAGTTATTATCATTTCCCTGGGTTCAAATCCCAAATCTATCTGCTACTTTCTATTCGTGTAATCCTGAGCAAAGCTCTTAACCTCTCTGGGTCTCAGTTTCCTTATCTGTAAAAGAAAAGAGTAGGACTAGGTGGGGATTCTTCCTGCTCTAAATCTGAAGTCTTTTCTCAATAGCCTTCCCTTTTTTGTGGATATATATTTTAATGAACAATTTATATGAAAATCCAATGAAAAGTAAACTATTTATACCATTCCATACTTTATGTCAATGTTCCAAACTTTATGTCACTACATGTAGGTCAGAATCTGTGGAGAATTGGAGAAGGAAGGACTGGAATTGTAGGGATGAGCTACAGATCTTAGTTAACAGTAAATTAAATAACAGGAGAGAATTCGCTTTCTTCAAATTCCAGTCATTCCCTATAAGTCATTTTTCCTTGAAATTAAAAAATGTACTACAGAACTAAATGGTTGATGAGCAGTTGTTTGATTTTTCATTTTGATGTAGGGCAAATCTCATTGCCTAAAGCTGGATGCTGTAATGAAGTCTTTGACCATGGGAATCAATGAAAGAAAAAAATAGATACACACATATGTACATATGTGTGATTATATATCTATATTCACATATATAATTCTCAATTTCTCTAAATTCAAGTAATGTAAATTCTACTGACTTATGGGAAGGCAACAGGATTCCCGCCTCACCATATTGGGCTTGGGGCAGAAGGGATGGTAGCACCCCAGGCCCTGAAACTTGGATTGTGGGGAGCATAGAATCCCAGAGGGGACAGTGCCAAGTGGGAGCTCCCCAGGGGAGGGATTGGTTTGCAGAATGGATCCACTTATGGTGAGAACTCTCTCTTTGTATATAATAATATTTTATGTGTATGTACACATACATATTTATATGTACACACGTTTACATATACATTTGGGTATATACATATGCCATGGCCTCCAGTTCTGTGCATCCCCCATCTGCTTCTGCGATAACAGTGGTAGAATTGCAATAAAAGTGTATAAGACTCTAAAACTCACAATTTTTAGAAACTTCTGGACATTTAAAAAGTTTTAAGACAGTTTTAATCATTGATTTGAGTGGTAGCCCAGCTCACAAATGCAAGATACTTTGTCCAACAACCAATAAGTTGACTTCTAGAGGAAGTTGCAGGTTCTCTTTAGATAAAAGAACTGTAGTTCTGTTATTCTTTGTGAACTGGCAACATTGGTTTTATTATGCATCAAAAATGTATAAAAAAGATGGCATTTCATAAGATAGTTGTCATTTAATGGAATATTACAGGACCTCATGATAATAATAAGCCAAAAAAAAACCCATCTTGAAATTAGTTGTGACTATGAATATTGGTTCATCTGTTGCAGAAGATGAACAAAAAAATCAATTCTACAAAAAACTCAGTAAGATTCTTCAAATAACCTCAAGGTATACTTTAAAGTCTTAGTGACTTCAATCTAAACATTCACATAGGGGAAAACAAAAATATGTTGAAAAATAAATCTCAGGAAAACAAGAAAAGAAAAAAGGTCATATACACTATAGTATATTAGACTTTATAAAAGTGTCACACTTATACAGAGTATCCCAAAGGTTTTACTACATTTTAAAATTTTAATATCTAATTTAGTGCACGAAGCTTTTGGGAATATTTTCTTCAGAAAATGAAAGACTGGATATAGAAAACACAGAACAGTTTGATACTTCAATGGATCTTGAACCTTATCCATGTGGGTACTTCCTCCTGTGCTCTTGAAATATAGATTTTGCTATAACCATGCCTGAATATCCTTTTCCTACTTTTGCCTATGTTGTCCCATAAACCTTCCAACCCACCAAAAAGGGCCATCTAAGGATATGTCTTTCTCTGCATCTCTTAATAACACATTAGTATTAGAGTAGTAGATGAACTGTTCCTCTCAATGTACAGTCAACCCATCTTTTTTCAGTTATACACTAATCTGATATCATCTTTTATGCCTTTTCTACTATATCATATATGTGATATAGTAGAATGTTTGTATTATATTGCAGGCTACTCACATTTACTATGTGCCTCACTTTTGCTGAATGTCATATCTTTAATTGGATTCAATTCAATTAAACAAATACATAATTTCCTGAGACTACAGTATTTCATGACATAGATAAACAATATTCACTGAAAGATATTGGTGTTAGGAAAGAAAGACTTTTATTTTAGGGGTCATTGACAACACTGCACATTTTTTCACAATTTCCTAGTAGTCTATTCTCGTTGAGCTTTGGACCCAGATTATTGTCCATGTATGGCATCTGTCCCAGACACTGTAATGATAAATACTTTTGTAAAAAATTGTGTAACAAATTTTTCTCCCTTACCTCCCTTGTCTCCAAAACTGCAAGCAATCTGCTATTGGTAAAATATGTGCAATTCTTTTAAATATATTTCCATATTTCTCATGTTCAAGCAAAATCAGATCAAAAGGGAAAAACCATGAGAAACAAACAAACAAACAAAAAAACCCCAATAAGCAAGCAAACAAAAACAACACAAAGTTGAAAATACTATGCCTTGATTCACATTAACTCTCCATAGTTCTCCCTCTGAATGTGGATGGCATTTTCCATCCCAATTCCATTGGAATTGTCTTGAATCACCACACTGTTGAAAAGAGCCAAGTCCATCACAACCGATCATCACATAATCTTGTTATTACTGTGTACAATGTTCTCTTGGTTCTGCTCACTTCACTCAGCATCAGTTCATGTAAATCTAGGTTTTTCTGAAATCATTTGTTATAGAACAATAATATTCCGTTCATATACCATAACTTATTCAACCATTCTCCAACTGAAGGACATCCACTTAATTTCCTGTTCCTTGCCACTACAAAAAGGACTGCTACAAACATTTTTGCACTTTCTTTTATGATCTTTGTGGAATACAGAACCAGTAGAGACACTGGTGGATCAAAGGATATGCAGAGTTTTATAGCTCTTTGGGCATAGTTCCAAATTGCTTTCCAGAGTGATTGAATCATTTTATAACTCCACCAATAATGCTTAGTATCCCAGTTTTCTCACATCCCCTCCAACATTTGTCATTATCTTTTGTTGTCATCTTAGCTAATCTTAGAGGTGTGAAGTGATACCTCACTCTAATAAATAGTGATTTTCATATGACTAGAAATAACTTAGTGAAATATGACTTTCATATGACTAGAAATAACTTAATTCCTTCATCTGAAAATTTTTGTTCATATTCTTTTATAAATTTAGGAATGACTTGTATTCTTATAAATTTGAGTCAATTCTCTATATATTTTAAAAATGAGGCCTTTATCAGAAATATTGGCTGCAAAAAAAAGAAAAAATTTCCCCAGATTTCTGTGTCCCTTCTAATCTTGGTTGCATTGGCTTTGTTTGTAGAAAGCCTTTTTAATTTAATGTACTCAAAATTATCCATTTTGCATTTCATAATGTTCTGTAGTTTTTCTTTGGTCATAAATTCCTCCCTTCTCCACAGATTCAACAGGTAGACTCTCCCTTGTTCTCCTAATTTGCTTATAGTATCATTTTTCATGTCTAACTCATGAATCTATTCTGAACTTATCTTGGAAGAGGCTGTTAAATATTGGTCAATGCCTAAATTTCTGCCATAATATTAACCAGTTTTCCCAGTAATTTTTGTCAAACAATGAGTTCTTATCCCAGAAGCTTTTGTTTTGGGGTTTATCAAACACTAGATTAGTATTAGAGTCAGTGACTATTGTATTTTGTGAACCTGACTCAATTCTACTGATCTACTACTCTGTTTTTTAGCAGTATGAAATGGTTTCAATGACCATTGCTTTATAATATAGTTTTGTGTGTGATAACTTTGCACTTTTCCCCATTAATTCCCTCGAAATTCTTGACCTTTTGTTCTTCCAGATGAATTTTGTTATTATTTTTTCTAGCTCTGTAATTTTTTTAGCAGTTTGATTGGTATGACACTGAATAAGTAGATTAATTTAGGTAGAATTGTCATTTTTATTATATTAGCTCAGCCTACCTAAGAACATTTGATATTCTTCCAATTGTTTAGGTCTTTTTTTACAATTAAAATTTTGTAATTGTGTTCATATAGTCTCTGGCTTTGTCTTGGGAGATAAACTCCCAAGTGTTTTATATTATGATAGATCAGTTTTAGATGGATTTTTCCATTTATTTGCAGATTATAATTGGGACAATAGACATTCTTTATACACCTGGTTTTTCTCATATGGACAGTTAAGCTGAACTCTTTTGAATTATTGTGCATATTATTTAACATACTGCAAAATGAATAAATGAAACCCTAAATAACATTACCAAAAATTGAAATGAATTATATCTTAACATACAGGAAATGACTAGTTATAGATATGGTAGTTTTCTGAATCAGCTGTCTGTACAGAGTCAGATCACTGACTTGTTGGCTCAAAGAGATCAAAGTCAAGACTAAAATTGAAGGAAGAGTAAAGAGCATGCATGCAATTAAAATGGCTCAATCTGATTTAGCTGTACAAGAAATTGACATAAATTGGGAAATGAATGATGTGAGATGTCACCATTTCTTATTGAAATTTAATTGAAGTAAAACAACTGTCAAAATGAGAAGGCCAAAAGAATCTATTAACATCTTCAAGCAACAAACACTTAAGTTTCTTACTGAATATTTCTTAACTGTTTAGGAGGAATATCGTTGTGAGCAGTATTTGGGTTGTCTGTTTTATCAAAACAAAATGTACTTTTAATAGAGTGGAACAATGGAAAGTAAAACAAATATGCAGAGATCATGGCTTGAAACTCAGTTAAACCAAATTAATCAGAGACATTTGAAGATAAAACAGGAAGAAGCAAACATGCAAAAAATGGAAAAGGTCTGTGTGTATATGTAACATGAGATTTTCTAGCCCCTCACAGGCTAAAGGCCAGGTGGCTTATATTTCAGCACTCCCTCAAGGTTCTTTGCTACTACCCTAAGAAAGTTGGGAAGAAAGTTGTTTTCTGCCATTGGCTTAAGCCCTCACTGATTTCCCCACCCCATCTCCACCAATTTTAATAGTCCAATCACATCAATTCTATTTTACAAAGGAATATTTACTTCAAAGTTATATAACAAAAACATACCCTCTCTTATCCAAAACTATCTTTTTTCTTATTCACTGTCAAATATTCAAATGAACCTATTATTTCATAAATGTGGACAATGCATCCAATGATACAGATCACAGCTCATCTCTTCCTGTCTATTTTATGCTACTCATGTCCATTTCCTCCCAGAAGTTTGACACACAGCTACCAAAGCTATTTTTATAAAGTTTAGGTCTGTCCAAGTTACCACCTCTACTAGGTAAACTGCAGTCATTCTCTCTTACCTCTAGGAACAAATATAAAATGCAACGTTTTGCAATTAAAGGTCTTTACTCCCTACCCCCTCCATACCTTTCCAATCTTCTCAGATTTTACTTCTCTTCTCAAAGTCTATAAGCTAACCAAATGATCTGCTTGCTCTTCTTTATCAATGATTCTCCTACCTCCCATCTATAAGATTTTGCACTGTCCTATTTTCCATGCTTCAAATGTTTCCTCTCTTTTAGAATCCTGACTTCAGTCAAAACTCAGCTCATTTGTATAACAGGGATTCACAGTTTTACAAATGGAGTCCTGCTCCTAGGCAAATTTGGGTGTCCCCACAGCATACATGTAGGGGGATATGGAAAAGATAAAGTAGAGGAGGTAAATGAGGCAAGAGAGAAAAGTTAGGGACTTTGAATGGAAAATGGAAAGCCACTGGGCATAGAGGAAGAAGCTAACACTCCCAAAAGACAACGAATTCCTAGTGCCTGCAATCCCAATGCAACCCCATTCTGCAAAGAATGGATTTATAGAATATAATCTTTTTATCCTCAGTTAAGCTGAGATTTCATGTCATTCCAGGCTCCAAGTTTCGAGTCTTGTTATGTTCTATTGCCTAACTTAATCTTTATAACTTTCCTGATTACAATTTTACTTCTTGCTTTGATCAATGTTTGCTGGCTATCTGTGATTATCTTTTTTATTATAAGCATATATGGATATGGCTCTCTTCAACAATGAGATGATTCAAACTAGTTCCAGTTGTTCAGTGATGAAGAGTCATCTACACCCAGAAAGAAGACTGTGGGAACTGAGTGTGGACCACAACATAGCATTTTCACTCTTTCTGTTGTTTGCTTGCATTTTATTTTCTTTCCCAGGGTTTTTTTTTTTTTTTCTTCCTTCTTGATCTGCTTTTTCTTGTGCAGCAAGATAATTGTATAAATATGTATACATATATTGGATTTAACATATATTTTTAACATATTTAACATTTGATTACCTGCCATCTAGGGGAGGGAGTTGGGGGAAGGAGGGGAAAATTTGGAATAGAAGGTTTTGCAAGGATCAATGTTGAAAAATTACCCATGCATATGTTTTGTGAATTAAAAAGCTTTAATAATTTTTTTTTAAAAAATAAGCATATAGAGGGAGGAAAAGTTAAGGATGCCAAGATTAAGTTAACTATTGAACTCCATACCTGAGCATAAAACTATGTACCCCAAATAATCAGGAAAAATACTTTTATTTTAAATCCCATTCAAAAATAATCATGCTCTAGAAATATCTAAAGCATTATTAGATAGATATAATTCTAACCCCAAAGTCCTCTGATAGTGGGAAAAGATATGATTTTTCCAACCATAGTCATCATCTTACTCTCTACAAAGGCTGAATTGTAATTTACCTAAGAAATAAAGATTCAGGATCTATAAATTTTTGTTAAATAGAACCAACCTATCACTGTTAGATACATAATCTTTATTTTGTCTTCTATTTTATATATAGAAATATTTCTCTCCCTCTCCTTCTCTCTCTGTCTCTGTCTCCCTCTTCCTCCCTCTGCCTCTCCTTGTCCCTCTCCCTCTCTCTTTCTCCCTCCCTCTCTCTCTCTCTCTTCCTCTCTCTCTCTCTCTCTCTCTCTCTCTCTCTCTCTCTCTCTCTCTCTCTCTCTCTCTCTCTCCATTTTATACATCTCAATATAATAGATTAAAAACAGACCTTAGAGGAAATGGCACTACTATCTTATTGGATTAGAAAAGATCTACTCTGGGTGGTCGAGGGAGAAAATAGGAATAGAGAGGTGGGGCAAGGGTGGGGTGGGAAGGAGGAGACAAAGAGAGAGAGAGACAGAGACCGAGACCGAGACCGAGACAGAGACAGAGACAGAGAGAAAGAGAAGAGAGAGAAGGAAACAGAGAAAGACACACACACACACACACACAGAGAGAGAGAGAGAGAGAGAGAGAGAGAGAGAGAGAGAGAGAGAGAGAGAGAAAGCGATTTTGTGGTCAGGACTGATTAATTTCCTTTATATTCCTAGAGCTGATCAAAAAAAAACCAAAACAACTGGTACTTTGAAAGTGTTTAATTTGTGCCTCTATTGTGTGCAAGAAAATATATCTGCAGAGCCAGGAGATCATTATACATGGCAACAACAATACTATATGAT